>JAODAL010039558.1:0-37871 GCA_025379985.1 Phyllomedusa bahiana | reverse complement strand
TTGTCCTGCCAGCACCACCCGTCAATCTGACGGACCTCACACAGCTGGAGGAGTCATTACAGACAAACGCATCCGGCTTTCCACAGATAATGTGGATCGTTTGACTTTCATCAAGATGAATCAGGCATGGATCTCTGATGATGTTGTGGCCCCAATTGCCGAGGTCACCGATTAGTTGCCGGTCTACTTCACATTCCTCTTCAAACAGAAATGGTCCTCTTGAAAACTTTTTTTTAAAATGATAATTTCTTACTGCAATTTTTATTCTCTTTTCCCAACAGTTCATTTTGCTGGTTTTGCTGTGAGGAGACTGTAAGGCTATGTCTACACTGCACAGAGAAACGTCCGTTTTTTAAGCGTTTTTCTTTTTCTAAAAACGCTGGAAAAACGACTGTAATCATCTCCCATAGACTTCTATTGTAAAAACGTCATGCTGTCTACACTGAGCTTCTTTTTTCTGCTCGTTTTTTTTCACTGGTCGTATTTTGCAACATGCTCTAAAAAACGCCAGAACAGGGCAGAAAATTTACTACAGGAGTCTATGTAAAGCGCCGGACGTCTTTTGGCGCGTTTTTTTGGCGCGTTTTCGCTGCGTTTTTTGCCGCGCTTTTTCAATGAAAACCCTCCCAGAGACCCAAGTCCCACCTCTAGTGGGTGTTACAAAAGTTATATCTTATCAAATCTGCATACAAGTGTCTGATGTGTCCTATTTTGTACCTTTTGTAATAAAATGATCATGCTTTGGTCGCTAACGATTTTTGCGCAATTCATATTTTTTTCGCTTTTGGGGGGCTTTTGGGGCAAAAATCCGTATCTTTACAGATTTTGGCGCTAATAAAGTGATCTAGCTTTTGACGCAAATAAATAAATTTTTTACGGATTTCGGCGCCAGAATCCGTTTTTTGACGGATTTAGGGGCTTAGTTCAATATGTTTAAAAATTTTGGCGCTAATAAACTGATCACACTTCTGACACTAAAATTTTTTTATTTTACGGAATTTGGCACAATAATGCGTTTTTTGGGAATTTGGCGCTAAAATCCTTTTCTTTACATAGTTTGATGCTAATACAGTTATCTTGCTGTATGAAAAGATAATTTGGGTTTTTGTGGATTTTGGTGCAAGAATCTGGTGAAAAATTTAATAAAGCAGTAGCACGCAGCAGCAGCACACAAAGGACAATGTGCTCACAATGGCTACAGTGATCTAAAGGAAGTGACTACTTAACATGTTAACTCCACCTGTGGGGTGTAGTTTATATCCAATGGCTTAATTTGTGCATACATTAAAAAGCAGAGCAAAGACGCTCCAAAAAACGCTTCAAAAAACGCTCCAAAAAACGCTCCAAAAAAGCGAAAAACGCACCTAAAAACGGACGTTTTTTCAGCTGCTTTTGACAGCCAGTGGACAGAAAACTCAGTTTCATGAACGTTTTTAGTAATTCGTTTTCAGGTCGTTTTTTGTCCACTGCATGACAACACCGTATTCCATTTACTCACTTTATCTTTAGAAGTTTTCGCATTGTCAATGGTTTTGAGGTCATGTTGCTGTGAGATACAGCTATAATTATGGTCCTTTGGAACAGAAATGTGGCTTTTAAGTGGCATTTCTCCCTCACAATTTTTAACAGTGGCTGAGAAGTCATTTTTATAATTTTTTTGGGTCATGCTGCTTTGAAATGCAGCAATACTACAGGTCCTATTATAAAAAAAATGTTGTTTCTAATACGGAGGGGCAAGCGCTACCCAGGACAGGTATAGTCAATGTCCAGTGAAACTAAAATGGTGGTTGAAAGACTCCTTTTTCCGGCACTTTTTAATCTGGGGTGGCCCAGGACAGGGATAGTCTATGTCCAGTGAAACTAAAATGGTGGTTGAAAGACTCCTTTTTCTGGCACTTTTTAAATCTGGTGGTCATGCAGGTTTGGGGCTCATGCTGCGTTCCAGGACAGGGATATTCAATGTCCAGTTCAAGTAAAATTATGGTTCAAATCATACTGCCTTCTGGCACTTTTTAATTTGTGGCTGGGTCATGCAGGTTTAAGGGTCATGCTGTGGTGCAAGACAGGGATAGTGAATGGTCTGTGATTTTTTTTCTGTGGCTTTTATAACCTAAGTGTGTTGCCTAAGATGTAGCACGTATCCATTTGACTGTTGTGGATGTTAATTCCAGCTTCTCCAGCCCTGTTTGGGTGTAAGAATGAAGGTGTTGTTGCTCTCCCAAAGACTTTAATGGTCATCGATCATAATCTATCATCGACCATCAAATATCTTGTCGATGATGGTCGGCTATCGACCATCGACCGATGTCGATGGCCAATGTAATCGCTCAACACTAGTCATGGTGTTGTGGTATTATTCGATCACTATGTGCTGGTGATATGTGGTCATGGTGTGTCGGTATTCAATCACTATGTGGTGTTGGTGTGTGGTCATGATGTGGCAGTTTTATTCAGTCACTATGTGCTGGTTATATGTGGTCTTAGTAGGACATTGGTAGTATTACCCTTAGGACTCTGGTTTTGTGTAGCAGTGTTATTTGGTAACTGTATGACTATTATTTATCAGTTTTATACGCATTGTGTTAAAGCTTTTTGTATATTTTGGCTTTGGTTGATGGTGATGCACTGTGTCACATTATGGTTCATTATGTTAAGTGGGGGGTGAAATTTATTCACCCCACTCTGAGTGCAATTTAGCCTAGGAATGGTTTGGGTTCATTATCATGTTGGAATCTAAGCACTGACAGGCTAAGCCCAAGCCCCATTAACCTCTGCAGCAATGCTAGCAGCATTATACACATCTTTTTTTGAAAAGACAATCTCTGGATATGACACTGAGCATGTGCACTCAACTGGTTGACCACAGTGAAGCCTGTTCTGAGTTTAACCTGTATTGTTAAACAGTTGTATGGTCTCGATCATCGTGCTGCAGCTCAGTGTCAGGGTATCTGCAATTTTTTAAAGCCTAGACCATCTTTATGTAGAGCAACAATTCATTTGTCAGATCTTTAGAGAGTTCTTTGTCATGAGGTGCCATGTTGAACCATTGACCAGTATGAGAGAATGTGAGAGTGATAACACCAAATTTAACACACTTGCTCCCCACTCACACCAGAGACATTGTAACGCTCACAAGTCACATGACACTATGAAGATAAAATGGCAAATTGGGCACAATTTGTCCATTTTCACTTACGGGTGTACTCGCTTTTGTTGTCAACACAGCTAAATTAAAATACCATTCAAAATACAACTGTACTGTTTTTGGCGAGGGTTTGCACTAAAAACCAGGGTCAGCTTTCAGATTTGCCGTCGGCTTCGTATATTGAATGTAATGGGAATCTGATGGCAATCCGGCGGAAGATCTGACAAGTTTAAAAATCTGCCGGAATCCAATGGATTTAAGAACTGACCTGAAAAAACTCTGTGTTGTGTAGACTACAGCACAGATTTTTTATTGTTATCTCTGGAGCTAAGGTTTCAGTTGGATTTTCAGCGGATTCAGTATTTGGAGTCCTCGAAAATATGACTGTATACTGTGCTGTGTAGACATAGCCTAAGGCACATTCAACTCTCACCCAGCCAGCTAGTAAGTTCTACTATGCACTGAAAATGGGCAAATACCTCGAAATAGCTGTCTGCAGATGAACTTCACTGGCTTGACTTCAATCCCTTTTACATTGCAGGAATCTCCTGAGTCACATGTGAATTGATGATTAGTGTTGAGCGAACAGTAAAAAGTTCTATTCGATTAGATCCTCGAACTTTTAGGTGATTCGGATTCGAAGTTTATCGAATATGAACTTTCGAACCCCATTAAAGTCAATGGGAGAAGATGTTCTAGTTAATGTTTATATCTATACAGGTGAGGAGAAGCTGTAATTATCATCCATAACAGTACAACTGGTATGTGAACAACTTAGTGAACAAAATTTGGCTCTAAAGAGTGACAGACAAAAAAATTGAAGGCTAAAATTACTTAATTACCTTTCAATGTATAACTGAAAAGATGAGGACAGCATGCAAGCACGGGCCGTAGCCTAATAGGAGGTTGTACATTAGACACTGTTATGGGGCCCTGCATCCTGAGGGGGCCCAAAAGACCTTTTGACTAGTGTTGAGCGATTTTTATCGACAAAGTTGAAATCGGCAAGGTTTTTATGGTGATCGAAATTTTTTGATCATGCGATAATTAAGGCTAAAATCTGTCATCATCTATTAACCCCTACCCCGTCCGGAGCCAGTTTTTGCCTCTCTGACAGAGCCGCATTTTTTGCAATCTGCTCATGTGATCCACTTATGTGAGAATGAACTTTTTGACACTTTTACCTATCCATGTGATTCGAAGATAGTTTTCCTCGTGACACCATTGTGCTCTATAAGATAGTAAAAATTTTTGGTCCAAAAAATTATTGTTTATTTGTGAAAATATCAAATTATCTTGAAAAATGTGAAAAAATTTTACCATTTCAACATCAAAAATAATCTGCATATAAGACAGAATAGTTAATATTCCACACAAAAAAGTTTATAACTAGCAATCTACCATATGTCTGCTGTAGTTTTGGCATCAATTTTTTAAATGTTTTTTTTTATACGACATTAGGGGCTTAGAAATTTTGTTAGTAATTTTCATTCAAATTTACAAGAAATTATGCAATATAATATTCTAGTGGACCAGTCCCATCTATCGTGGCTTTGATTGCTCTGTATGTAAATACCCCCCCATAAATGACCTCATCTAAGAACTAACACCCATAAAGTATTCAACACCGCATTTAGAAGTTTATTAACCCATTATGTGTTCACAGGAATTAAACAAAGATGGAAGTGAAATTTCAAATTTCACTTTTTTTTGCAGATTTTCAATTTTTAATACATTATTGACTAGAATACGTTAAATGTGATCAGGGAAATGAAAATTAATATTTGATTCCCCAGATTCCTGCCGTTTCAGAGATATCCCATATGTGGCCCCTAGTGCATTATTTGGCTCACTCACAAGCCCCCAGAATAGAGGAGCACCTACTGGACTCTGGGGCCTCATTTTCATTACAATTTAAATTTAGGGCCATTTCAGGTTTGCGGACACCCTAAGGTTCCAAAACTTAATAAATACCCCTAAAAAGACCCCATATTTGAAAACTACACCCCATTCGATATATTCAGTAAGTGTAGTGAGTATATCGACCCCCACAGGCTTTCACAAAATTCTTTTTTAGCGTTCCGCTCAGAAAAATAAAAAAAAAATATTTTTTTTTTCCAAATAATCTGCAATTTATAGTTGAAAATGTTTAAAGTTTTACAAGGAATCTAGAAAAAAAGCCCCCAAATTGTGTTACCAATTTCTTTTCCAAGTTCTGCAATACCCTACTGTTAGGGTGTAAACTGCTGTTTGGGCACAAGGCAGGGGTACATTAGAGGGACGCTATATGGGCTTTTGCGACAGATAATGGTGGCCATTCGCATCTGTCAAAGCAGCCCAAAGTACTAGAACAGGTGAAACCCTTCCAGAAGTTGCCCCATTTTGATTCAACACCCCCAGGGATCGCTCATCTTAGGGTGTATTTTTCCATTTTGGGCGCACAGGTGTTTCCTAGTTTTTTTTTTTTGCATGGCCATGGAAATGGTGGGGGAAAACGCAGTTCCCGCCATTTTTTTGGGGCCTCATTATACAGTATTCGCCATATGCAAACGGGATAAATGACGGAAAACTTTTACTATGGGGTCGTACACATTACAATGATAGAAATTTTTATATAGTTTATTTATTTTTATAACTTTTACACAAATAGAAGCAGGTTTTATATAAAAGTTGCGTTTTTTAAGTGTCTTAATCTGACAGCCATAGCTTTCTTAAATTTTTTGCATGTGGAGCTACTTGTTGCTTTGTTTTTACTATAATGAGTTTAATGTTTTTATTGTACCATTACGGGGGGGCATGGTGATGCTTTGATCACATTTTATTAAGGTTTTTTGGTGAGGCATTTTGTACAAAATACAGCACCTCCTGGTATGTGTTTTTTATTTTATTTTTTACAGGCGGTCCACTGTTGGTATATAAAGACATTCTAGTTGTGCTCAGCAGTTGATACGATTATAGCGATACACACATTTATAATTTTTTAAATGTATAAAACTGCTTTTACACATAAAACACTTTTAAATGAAAAGGAAAACACGTTTATTTTTGCATCACCGCAGTGCATGAGAGCCATAACTTTTTTTATTTTTCTGTTTATGGAGCGGGATAGGGACTTTTTTTTGCGGGATGATTTGACGATTTTCATTGGTAAACATTTTTGAGGGGGACAAGACTTTATGATCGCTTTTAATTCCGTTTTTTGGAAGGAAGGGTGAAAGAAATTACTGCAATCCTACAGTGTTTTTTATTTTTATTTTTAATAGAGTACACCCCGTGCGGTATCCGTGACAAGCTTAGTATTTACTCTGATGGTTTGAGACAATTAACGGTGATACCCAATTTAAGTAGTTTTTTTTATTTGAAAGCACAATTTTTTGAAAAAAAATGTTTTATTGTGTAAAACAATATTTATTCATCGCTATCATTCTAATAGCCCAGAACTTTTTTAAATTTTCCATATACAGAGCTTGTGTAAGGACTTTTGGTTTTTCGGTATGAACTGACGTTTAATTGGCATTCACTTTGATGTTGATATGATATTTGATAACTTTTTACTCCATATTATGTGCTGCAGGATTAAACAAAAATCGCAATGTTCTGTGACTGTTTTTTTGGGGGTTTTTTTACGGCGTTCATCGTACAGGGTAATTAACATGACAGATTTAATAGGTGAGTCGTTACGCACGTGGCATACCAAATATGGGTACTTTATTATTTTAGATCTTTTTTAGGGGCGATTAGGCGTTTGTAAAGGGGAAAAGGCGATGTACTGTTTTTAATTTTTATTTTTGTGTTGGTGTTTTACTTTTTTACACGTTATTTTTACTTTTTCACACTTTTTTACACTTTTTCGATTTTCCCCAGGGGGGAAATTGCATGAAACGATCGTGTCCAGATCGTTCATGTCAATAGAATGATCGCATAACAGCTTATAGCTGTATGCGTGGTCTCCATTGCAACTGCAGCCACGCTGCCCACCAATGCATTGTGGGCATTGTACGTCACAACAACCCCGATTCTGTCATTCAGCATCCGGGCTGCTGGTAGAGATCAGTAGCCCTCTCAGCGCCATTACTGGCGCCGGATCTCGGGCGGCAGTAGCTCATCCTCCGCCCGCAGCCGCGATGTCGCAACCACGATGTCACGTCATCGGGGAGTTAATCCCCCGCGGCCGGAGCTTACTCTGGCCGTGGGGGATGCGCCATGATCCCAGCGGTAATATATCGTTGGTTCCATGCCGCGATCTTGCGCGTCGTTCCGCTTGTGAGCGGCGCAAGATCGCCTTGACCGTACTCATCACGGCAATTTGCGGAACCCCTAACCCGACAGTATGCCGTAAGAGAGGTACGGCAAAATGTCAGGTAGGTGGTTTTAAGATCGCACCATTTCCGGCGCTTCCTGTAATTTTGGCGGCCAGCAAATCAGATTACAGAATAGAGCAGGGTGAGATGTGTGTGCGACGTCATGACTGTGATGTGTAAGGTTGCGATTGGGCTGTGAAAAATCACATGACCTCAGTGTTACATAGAACAGCGTTTCCTGTTCAGCCTCAGTGTCTCTCAGCTCTCATAGGAGTAGGACGTGCGCTCTGCCTGTGCCAAACACTCAGCGAAATTATTCAGTTATCTGCACGAGAAACCTCTAATATTAGCTGTGATCCTTACAATTTAGTTATGATTAGAGATTGGTAAGATTTAAAATGTAGTAGTTAGAGATTTTTTAAAGGAGCATCTCCCGCTTAAAGTCCGGGGGAGTGGTGTGGAAGGGCCCGTGTGCAAACACAGACAATCTCTATAAAGAACACTGGATAAAGTTCACACGACTTATAGATACATTGCACTGCAATAATCCTTTATTATTAATATTTTCTATTGAAATATATTCCTGGATAATTGAGCAGCCCTGAAACTATATTAGGAATACACATCATTTCTAGTAACTGCCAGGTCTCTGTGTTAGTTGAAACTTCCACTTTTTATTATCAGTAATTCATTTCAGATAGGATGTTCCATTTTCAATTTTAACCCAGTCCAACCTTTGTTCATATATCCACCTTGGCCTTAAATCTGAAAACGCAATTTAATAGTCACACAGATGAATTGAAAGTTGCAAAAATACCATGTATTATACGAAAATATAACAGATACGTGTTTTTTGACTTTGGCGCACTACAGCTTTGTTCATTGAATGCAGCTGCACACTAAATCTAAAACACAATTTATAGTCACCCACATGTTGAATTGATAAGGTGCAAAAAAAACTGTGTATTATACTAAAACATAAACATGATACGTGTTTTTTTACTTTGGCGGCACAACAGGCTTTGTTCATTTGATGCAGGCTTGCACATATATCTAAAACTGCAATTTTATAGTACCACACGAGGAATTGAAAGGTGCAAAAAATTTTTAAAAAAATTTCCGAATACAATTCAGATACGTTTTTTTGACTATGGCGCAACTACAGCTTGTTCATTGACGCAGCTTGCACGTAAATCTGAAAAACAGCCAATTTTATAGTCACCTACAGTGGAATTGAAGGTGCAAAAAATACATTTTAGTTATCCCGAATACATTTCAGATACGTGTTTTTTTATTTTTGGTCGCACTACCGCTTTGTTCATTGACGCAGCTTGCTTGCACGTAAACTTAAAACAGCAATTTTATAGTCACCACAGGTGGAATTGAAAGTGCAAAAAATACCCGGTAATATAACGAAAACAATAACAGATATGTTGTTTTTTACTTTTGCGCACTACAGCCTTTGTTCATTGACGCAAGCATGCACTAAATTCTGAAAACTGCAATTTTATAGTCACACACAGGTGAATGAAAGGTTCAAAAAAATACAGTGATTATACGAAAACATAACGATTACGTGTTTTTTTTTGACTTTGGCGCACAACAGCTTTGTTCAATGACGCACTTGCATGTAAATCTAAAACAGCAATTTTATAGTCAACCACAGGTGAATTTAAAGGTGCAAAAAATACCGAGTGTATTATACGAAAACATAACAGATACGAGTTTTTTGACTTTGCGCACCTACAGCCTTTGTTCATGTGGACGCAGCTTGCACGTAAAATCTGAAAACAGAAATTTTATAGTCACCAACAGGTGAATTGAAAGGTGTGCAAAAAATACTTTTTATTATCCGAATACATTTACAGATACGTGATTTTTTTACTTGGCGCACTACTAGCTTTGTTCATTGACGCAGCTTGCACGTAAATCTTAAAACAGCAATTTTAAATAGTCCCAAGGTGAAATTGAAAGGTGCAAAAAAAACCGTGATATATATGAAAACACACAGATACGTGGGTTTTATTTTAACTTTTGGCTCACTACAGCTTTGTTCATGTGACCGCAGCTTTGCATGTGTTTTAAATCGAAACACCAATTTTAATAGTCACCACAGGTGAATTGAAAGTGCAAAAAATACCGTGTACTATACGAAAACATAAACAGATACTGTTTTTTTCTGACTTTGGCGCACAAAGCTTTGTTCATTCTGACGAGCTTGCAACGTAAATCAGAAAAACAGCAATTTTATAGTCACCACAGTTGAATTGAAAGGTGCAACAAAAATACCGTGTCTTAAATAACGAAAACATAACAGATACGTGTTTTTTTGCACTTTGCCACATCCAGATTTGATAGATAGAAACACCTTCAGTTAAATTTGAATCCAGCTATTTTGTTTTGATTAGAGGATTAGAGACTAAAACTGTGATTTGCCGTCATTTAATAAAAAAGACTTTCCATAACTATTCCATACCTTACTCAAAATTTTTTAATATTTCTGAACATGGAGCAACATGCAGGTGGAAAAGCGAGCAAAGAGGGGGGTAGCACAGGGGAGGTAGAGGTACGAGGGAAGGTGTCCTTCCAGTGTGGGGGAAAAAAGAATGCCACGGGAAATGTAAAGTTGCAGGACCGTCAGGCCTGTCATGGGGTCGGGCCCTGTAAATTTCAGTGCCCGGAAACAGCGTGCCAATCTGTCCCTTAAAGGGGTTTAAAAGGGAAAACCTGCACCCAGAAAGTTTTTAAACCCCCTCGCCCTCCCAGTCAGGGCCCCAAAAATGTCGTAAAGGCCTTTTCAGAAAACCCGCCCAACTTGAAGCACCCCAAAATATCAATCTTTTTGAAACCGACCCCCTGTGGAAAATTCCATTGTCTAAAGCCCTTTTTGATGACAAAATGGGGTTTGGGGTCAGGAAGGCATTTTAAAAAGATAAGGGAGGTTGATTTAGTTTGCTTGACCCCAAAGTTTTTTGATGCCAAAAGAGGAGGAAAAGGAAAGCCGGTAAAATTGGAAAAAATTCCCGCGCGGCGGAAAACGCTTGCAGCCCCTCTTGCTTGTAGCCCGCAGCTTCTGGTGCAGAAATTTCAGGAGGGCCAATTAAACTGTGTTGATGATGTTTGATAATGACAAACATTGGGGAAATCCATCATTGTTTTTTCCCGCAGAATTTGTTGGGGAGCGCTTCTTTCGTGGTTTGAGGAAAAAGACTTTGGGGTAGTGTCAAAAAGGGTCCCGCCACAAAAAGGGAGAGGGGGGGTCGGGGGAAGCCCCACTGTTATGTTTTCCGGCCAGCCCACGGTAAGCGCAAAACCCCCCCTCCTCGCTTATCCCCGTAAAAAAGGCCCGGGGACCCTAAAGCGGGGGCCCTTCTTTGAGAAGCCTTTTGATTCACCCAGGGGTTTTCAAAAGCCGCCTTTTTTTTTTTTTGCCGTAAACGAAAAAAGTAGAGGCAAAAACCCTTTAAAGTGGTTAACCACCCAAATGTTTGGGTCACATGCAGCGAATGCATGAGTTGAAATGGGGGGAAACCCACTTGGCCAAAAAAGGGCCCAAGCCCCGACCCCGGGGCCCCCAAAACCACTGTCACCCCCCTCTTTTCTGCCTCCCCCTCCTCCCCACCCCCAAGCTTTCCCTCAGCTGCCCATGTCTCTCGGAGTCATGTTTAAGGGATCAGGCCTCCGTTTCAGCCTCCCCCCCCCGTCGCCCAAGTACCCCCCAGCACCACCAGGCCCCAAAAAAACCCCTTTTCCAAAAAACCAGTTTGACGACCGGGAACGCGTACAGGGGCGGATACAGCAGCCTTCGGGTTTTTAAAGGGTTTGGGGGGCGAAGAAAAAACTTTAACCCAAACCTTTCCCAAAGCCAAAAGCCTGAAGGGTCGGCATTGCCGGTTTTGGGCCTTGGAAATTTTTGGTTTTCCGTAGGGGAAACGATGGGTTCCGAAAACGTTTTGGGCCTTGACTGCCCCAATCCCGGGATGCCGAAAAAGGAATTTCTTTCCCAAAAAAGCCGTCCCTCCCCTTTGGCCAGAAACTTTGTAAATTTTAAAAATTTAAGCGCATTGTTGTTTGGGTGGCCGGAAAAGAAAAATCTGACCACCGAAAAATGGATTTTTAAGAAAAAAAAAGGGAACCGCTTTATTAAAGTGAAGTCCTGGGTGAGTGGGGGGGATTGTTTTGGGGGGGTGAAGGTGGTCTCAGGTGGCGCCCCGCTCTTAAAACCCCGGGAGGGTGCAGGATTTTTAAAAAGGAAAATTTTGGGGGGATCACGTGCCCAGAAAAACCAAGCCGTTTTAAAAATTTAAAAATTGTTTTGGAGCCTTTTAAGAGGGGTAGATTGGAGAATTTTTCCCTTTGGGAGGGGCCCAAAAATTTTATAAACCCTGGTCGTCCGGGAAAATTTTTAAAAGAGAAAAGGGGTTTGGGGAAGCATGCGAAGAAGGCTGAGGTCTGAGTTCGAATTTTCCGGGTTTTGAACCCCTGTTTTTGTCCACGCCTGGCGGTTTTAAGGGGTAAGCTGGCCCTCCCGTAAACCCGTTTTTTTTTACCGGGTAAGGGGCCCAAAAAAGGCTGGAATTCCCCCCTCCAAAATGTCCAGCGATTGTGGCAGAAAGGCAATGCCAAATTACGCAGTACAAATTTTGACACTTTGGATGACAAGCCGGGGGGAAAAAATCGGGGTGTTGAGCCCCCCGAGGTGGAGGCAGGTAAAATGAGCTCTGCAAAAATTTCCCGTTTTGAAGAAGAAACCAAAAAATTGGTCAGGGGCAGAAAAATGCCCTTGTAAAAGGCCATGAGCTTTGTGGTAAATTTAGTTTGGAAACAAAAGTTGGAAAATTGAAAAAAAGGTCCCCCACCCAAAGGAGGGGGAGCGAAAAAAGATGGGGACACGGACCCTTTTCCCCCTTTAAAATTTCCAAAAGGGCCCCGACATTTTTCCACAATTTCATCGGTCTTCATTAGGCAGTGGTTCGGGGTAAGAAAAAAAGTGCAAGGTGGCCAAAATACGGGCTCAAGGGGGATCATCTCAGGAAAGAAAGGGGCTGTGTTGAAGCTGTCCCGGGGGGAAGCGGAGGGGGAAATTTTTTTCCCTAGCAAAAGGTTACAAAGTCCCTGCCCCTTGGGAAAGAGGTTGGGGGAAAATTTTGGGGGGGAAAGGGGGGAAAAGATGAGGAAGCAGTTTGTTTAGGCCCCCAAGGAAAACCCAGAGGCTTGGGGGAAATAAAGGTCCTTCTTTTAATGAGTGCTTGGATGCTCCATTTTTTCATGATCCTGCATTTAAGGCTCAAAAATGAACAACTTTAAATGGGGGGCCCCCCCCTCTGGCCCCCCGGTACAAAAAAAAAAATCACCCTTTTTCCCTTTTCCAAACCCACCCCAAATTAGAGAGTAAAAATGCGGAAATGGGGGACTTGTGATTGAAAAAAAATGGGACATCTGTTGGTCTGTTTCACGTTCTTCAAAGGGTCCGGTGGAAAAAACCCCAGCGAACGTGACGCAGTAGAGTCCCAAAAGGGTTGCGTAGGGCACCCGCAGCAGGAAAGGTGGCAAAAGCCTAAGGGGGGGACCTCTGGCAATATTTTTTTTAACCCCCTCAAAAAAAGAATGCAATGCAGGGCAAAAAATAAAAACCCCAGAAAAAAAAGGTTAAAGGGTTCTTTGGCAAATTTTTTGGGCGTTTTCCCAAAACCCCGATGTTTTTGTATGGGTTGGAAACAATAAAATTTGGGGTTTTCCCAAAAAGGGGAAAAGGGGCCCGGGGGGGGCCCTGGGCCACGAAAATAAGGTGTTGCCTGCCCAGAAGAAGCTTTCATATTGGCGGCCCTTCAGACAGGGGGAGGGGGTTTTATAGACAAAGAATGGGGCTTTCCACAGATAATGTGGATCTTTTGACTTTAAAAAAAGATAAATTGGGATGGATCTTGATGATTTTGTGGCCCCCAATTGCCGGGAAACGTTAGTTGCTGGTCTAATTAAACCCTTCCCCAAACAAAAAAGGGTTTCTTTGAAAAACTTTTTTTTAAAAAATTGATCATTTCTTACTGCAATTTTTATTCTCAGTTCCCAACAGTTCATTTTGGGTGGTTTTTTTTGAGGGGACTGTTTAAAAAACACCAAGGGGTTTCATGACAAAACCCTATTCCATTTACTCCCCTTTTATCTTTTGGAAATTTTTTTCATTGTCAATGGTTTTGGGGGATTTTTTGCCTCCCCAATTTTTAACAAATGGTGAGAAGTTTATATTTATAATTTTTTGGGGGTAATTTTTGTGTGAGATCAGCAAAAATTCATGGTTTCCCTTTTGGAAAAAAAAAGTGGCTTTTTTAAAAATGGGATTTTCCTAACCCCAATTTTTTTTAAAGTGGGGAGCAGTTAAAATTTTTTTTTTTTGGGGTGATGGGTTTCTGTGAGAAAAGGGTATTTAAATTTGGTCCTTTGGAAAAGAAATTTTGGCTTTTAAGTTGGGGATTTTACCTCAAAATTTTTAACCCGTGGGCCCGGGGAAGGGAAATTTTTTTGATTTTTTGGGTTTGCTTTTTGAAATGCAGTAATACTACAGGGCCTATTTCTTTAAAAAAAGTTTGTTTTTTAAGACCATTTGTTCTTCAAAAAATTTTCCCCAAAAATGGCTCATGGGGCATGTTTTGAATTTTTTTTGGGGGGAATTTTTTCTGTGACATGAAACTTTTAATAAAGGTCCTAATTTTTAAAAAATGTTGTTTCTAACAGACATTTGTTTTTTCACAAATTTTCCAAAAATGGCTCAAGGGTCAGCTTTGAATTTTTTGGGGGCATTTTGCTTGGGCATGCAGCTATAATAAAGGTTTTTTTATAAAAAAAAGGTTTTTTTCTAAAGGGCATTTGTTTTTAAAATTTTTCCAAAGGGTCATGGTATGTTTTTTAATTTTTTGGGGGCAATTTTGCTGTGACATTCCGCTATACTCAGGGCCCATTATAAAAAAAATTTTTTCTGTTTCTAACAGGGCATTTGTTCTTCACAATTGTTTAAGAGTGGTTCCCAAGGGGGATGGGTTTCTGTAGAAAAAAGGAATAGGTAGGAAAAATGTTAATGGGAAAACATATTGCAAAATGGCTTGTTTTTGCAAGATTTTTTAACATAGCTATTTAATCCCTGTATTGAGAAACCCCATTTAAAAATAAATTAAAAAAAAAAGAAAAAAAAGGGCAAAGGTGGGATTTTCCCCCTATTTTAAAATGTGTTTTCTAGAATTAAACTACTTAAAAAATTGATGTACAAAATAGGGTGTTAAAAAAATTCCCCTGGGAAATTTTAAAAGGGGGTAAAGGGAAAAATTGACCCGAAAGTAGGTTATTGGGGGAAAAGGGGAAAATTAGTCAATGTCCAGTTCAAAATAAAATGGTGCCCTTTAAAGGAACCTTTTTCGGACTTTTTAATCTTGGGGGGAAAGACGGTTTAAGGTTACTGCGGTCCCGGGAACCCGGTTTGTTCCAAAAGTTCCCGTTCCCAAAATAAAATGGTGGGTTTTAAAAATTCCTTTGTTTGGCACTTTTTTAAAAATTTGGGGGTTTTGACAGGGTTTTTTGGGTTTTTTTCTTCGCCCGGGAAAAAACAGGTATAGTTCAAATTTTCCGTTTAAACCCAAAAAAGGGTGGGTTTAAAGGGTCCTTTTTTTGGAAATTTTTAATTTGGAGTCGACAGTTTTAAAGGTCATACTGCCGGGGTTTAAAGGGGAAAATTTAGGGCAAAGTCTAGTGGGAAACTAAAAAAGGTTTTTTGGAAAGAATCCCTTTTTGGCAAATTTTTTAAAACTGTGGGTCAGGGCAGGGGTTTTAAAGGGTTTAAAGTGCGGTCCCGGAAAGGGTTTGTCAATGTTCCCGTTCAATAAAATGGGGTTCAAAAAAATCTTTCTTCCGGAATTTTTAAAACTGAGGTTTATGAAAGGGTTTTTTGGGTTTATGTGCGTTCCAAGGGAAAAGGGGTTTTTAAAAGTCCCGTTAAGTAAAATGATGGTTCAAAAAAATACTTTTCCCCTTTTTGGGACTTTTTTAAATTTGTGGGTGATTTAAAGGTTTTAAAGGGGCAAAGGTTTTTGGGACAAGAAGGGAAATTTTTGTGAATGGGGTGTGGTTTTTTTTCTGGGTTTTTTTTAGCTCAAATTGGGTTTTGGCCCAAGATGTGCGGGGATCCATTGATGTTGTGGGTGTTAAAACCCAGTTCCAGCCCCCTTTGGGTGTAAGAATAAAGGTGTTTTTGCTTCCCATAGTTTTAATGGTCATCGTCATAATGGGACTGCTCACACGAAAAAACCTTATCGATGGGGGGCCGACTATGATACCCCCGATGTCGTAGCCAAGTAATCGAAAAACCTACTTTTGAAACATAGGAGATTTTGATAGAGGTGTTATAATTTACTAAAAGTGAAAAAAACAGATTTTTGGGACTGAGTTGATTAGCAAACCCAAAGCATTTTTAAAATTATACCTGTATATGGAGTTGGCTTAGAAAGCCTGCAAATGTGAAAAATAACATTTCTGGGTGTGGGAAAATGCACCCCGCAATCCCAAAAATCCTAACTATTAAAAAAATATGGAGAGGAAAATGAATTAATAAGAACAGTTCTACAGTACAGGGTGAGTAAAAATGGTGTTACAAGAATACGGGAATATTTAAATGGTATGGTTTTAGCAGCCAATGAGAGCCTACACCTCAGCGAGGTGTTTTTGACATTCTCGTGTCTGCACTGTTGGATAGTTCCAAAAGTTTAGAAAGGTGATGGATGCCACCAAAAAATGCAGAAAGCCACTGAAACGAAACTGAAAAAAGGCGTATTTTAATAAACTAGAACTTTAACGAAAGTAAAATGTTGGTTCAGTTCGAATTTAAAAAATTAAGAAGTTTATTGAACTTAAAGGGGGTTTTCTCATACAAAATTGCTTTTATGTTAAAGTCTTGCAAATAAAGTCACTTTTGCAAAATGTGTCCATTTCGTGTCCTAATATTTGAGATATCCCTCTTGTAAGGCTGCTAGCTCCGGGATTAGTACAGACTTTTTTGATCTTTTCCCATAGGTGGCATGGTTGCTATGCTACGACTGGTTCATGCAGCCCGTGAACCCCGTAAAAACGCCCTGAATTTAAAGTAAAAAACCCAAGAAAAAGGATGAGTGAGTGAATCAGTGTAGTGAGACAACCCTTTTAAAATTTTCAAAAAAACAGTTCGTAAACCTATTGGGGTTTATACAAAAATGGGAGGGCCCACTGGCGAGTTTCACCCTCTTGCCACAAGCCTTTGTTTATATGCTTCCCCTTAAAATAATGAATGTAGGAAACAAATATTGGTAAGGTAAAAATTTTATAATAAAGTGAAAAGGAAAATAAAAAAAAAAAACAAGTAATTTTTAAATAGCAACATGCATGTAAGCATATTTACATTGTTAATGGAAAATTTGAAAAAACCCCAAAAAAAATTATTCGGGCCAACATGATTTTTAAAGGGAATGGGATATAAAAAAAATTTTACCCTTATGATTTTATTTTTTGATTTAAAATTTTTCTTTTTATTTTTTTAAAAGATTTTTTAAATTTAAAGGGAATTATGTTTTTTTAAATTAAAATATGATATGCTATGTTTTTTGGGATTTTTTAAAATATTGGTGCTTGATCTGAAAATTTTAAATTTGAAGTGGCTAAATTTGTTTGATTTTTTAAAATGTTCATTTAGAAAATCCCCAAAAAAAAAGAAAACCAAAAAGGCGGGCCTTCCAGAGTTTAAATCAGTTTATTCCGTAAAAAGTTTAAAACTGGGTTCCCCAGCCTTTTTCAAATCTTGAAAAAAAAACTTGAATACAACCTGAAATGTCCGATGTGAAAAAATTTGGGATCTTTTCGGGAAAGGTGCTGCCTAGGTTTATTATTGTTGTGGATGGAGAATTTAAAGGGAAAACCCTGGTTTTCCCAGGGGGCCCGGAAAAAATTAAACCCCAAGGAAACCTTTTAATTTTCTGTGAGATGCTAAGAAGAAAGCACTCCCAGGAAAATTTTCTTTTCTTGCTTAATCAAATATTAAGAAAAGAAAAGTATTAATGATTTTGGCTTGAAGTTAATTTTGGTTTTAATATTAAGGTTGTATTATTTTTAAAAAAAGGGGTTGTTTTTGTTTCTTCAGTTGGGGGCCCTTTGTTTTTTAAAAGCGATGCTCTACTTCCTAAAAATCAGGGGGTTTTCTCCCCCCAGCTGGGTTTTTTTAAAATAAAAGGGAGGGACATCACCCCCTTTAAATGTAAGCTGGCTTCGTGTGTCTTCCCCCCCCCCCCCCAATATCATGTCCTCTCTCTATGCAGTCTTATTTTGTAAGAGTGTTTATTTACCGCAGGCCTGCATTCAGTCTAAAAAGTCTTTTATGAATCAGCATTTGGATTTTTCCGGGCTGGAGGTTTGAAAAAGGGTTGAATAAAAAACCCAAGAGCACAGACCCATTCCATTCATTTTTTTACAAAAGGCCCCGAGAAAATTTTGGGTGTTTTTTGATTGTAGCAGTAGCTGCAGTGTCAAGGGAGGAGCAGTTAGCTTTTATAGAGTGAAATTTTTTTTGGCCCCTTTACATGAAAGGGAGCATTAAGGCACCGGGCACAATTCTGCTGTTTTCTGGATTTGGAGAACGTTTGCCCTGTAAAATGAGGAGGCAGTACCCTTTTATAGAGTGAAATTGTTGTGGGCCCCCCCCGCTAATTCGGAGTGAGGGGCGGGTTTTGCAAGCCAGTGAATACGGCCGTCCGGGGGGCTGAACAAATTTTAAAATTATTAAAACCCCTCGGGCTAAAAAATGAAAGGAGGGGGGACCCAACTAGGGGGACCAGCACGGGAAAAGGGTTTTTTTTCCAGAAAACGAAGATAAGGAAAACTGTGATAAGAAAAGTTTTGCTAATGAAAAACCAAAAAGCAAAGTTGATTTTTTTTCCACTGCCCCCTTTATTCTAAAGGCCCTTTTAAAATTAAAATTTGGATAAAAACCCCTTTAATCCCTACTTTCTAGAAAACCCGCTAAAATTTTGGTTGGTTGCAGTGGTAATTCCGGGGCCCATTTTGTTAAATTAAAAAGGGGGGTTCAAAAATTCATTTTTATTGGTCAAAAATGAATTTTAATTGAAAAACCTTTGGGATTGAAAAATTTTATATTACGGGAAATTTGCCGGGACCCCACAGAACAATGGCAGGACAGGACAAAAATCATCCTCAGTAGGAGGTAATAAAAACCCCAGTGCTACATGGGGCTTGGGAAGTTGAAAAGGGTCCCAGAATACTCTTAGAAACCGCCCCACACACCTATCCTTTGGGGGGGGCAAAAAAATTATTACAAAACGGGACATTGGATAAGTACCAGTTCACAACAGTATGCAGAAAACCACAGTACCATACGGGGGGGGATTTTTGAAATGAAAAAAAACAGATAAAAAACCCCATTTCTTTAATTTAAAATACCCAAATGGGGGGTTTGCTAGCATTACAATTGCGCATACTTAAGGCTTATATACAATGCCAGTTATACGGTTACATGTGGTGAGCCATGCTGACTTATAACCAATTTATGACGCCCTTAATATTTGATTGAGTTGGTTGCCCAGCATACTCAACAAAAAATATGAACACCTCTGGCTTCCCAGTAATATAAAGCAAATCTACATATTAAAAAAAAATCGAGAGGTATTAGTTGATATTTTTTCCAAAATTTCCAAGCTCACGACCCCCCATCACATCCCTACACTTTACTAAAAAATTACAACAAAAAATCACAGAAGAATGAGACATTATTTACTTAAAAACACGGCCATACTCATATCACAATGGCAGAATAGAAAAACATTCCCAGTAAGAGAAAATAAAAGCCCTAGTGCAACATGGGTGAAGTTACTCAGCTGCAGAATACAGATGAACAATTAATCCAAATTTTGCCTGTGTTCCAAATTAAAATTATGTACAAAACCAGTTGCCTTAAAAATGCATGCATTTTTTCTTGTTTAAGAAAACACAACAAAACGCAATAAAAGTGCAGCATGGGAAACTAGCCTTAATAGGATGTGTTCTAATTAGTATTGGAAAAGAACTGTCACTCTAACTCCAGAGTTCACACTGGTGATTTTACCCTAAGTGAGTGCACTATGACCTATAGAAGTGCTAGAAGAAATGTATAGTTTTAAAAACTGCAGTAATTGGAAAAGGTAAGTAAGAGAATTATATTTTTTGTGATTTGTCTAAAAGTAAATTCTAAAAGCCTGCTGTTCAAGTCTATTGCTGTAGGTTAATTGGTTTGAGAAGACTGATGAGTCCCATGTCTCCACACAGTGCCCGAAAAGGATCTGTCCTTGTAATTACTGTTACAGAATATGGCACTAATGTTAAGGCTAGTATTCACAGCCTTACATAACCTCTTTGGGAATCTCAAATATGCTGATCAATTGACACATCAGTTTCAAAACAGAGTTAAATAGACACTGTAGGCACAATTTAAAGAAGACGTCCAAGAAAGTCTAGTTTGAAATTAACCACAAAGAACTAACTAAGCTCTGAGTAGCTGAGTCATGAGAGATTTAATTATATTTCTGTTTTACTGCTGATCCAGCTTCACATTGAATGTGATCAGAGAAAACAGGATTCTGATCAACTAATTATAAAAGTGCATGGCATGGTAGCACTGGAATACCAGCCAATTTTTCTTTTCATATACAACTCCAATTCCATAAAAAATTATGACACTGTCAAGTATAAAGAAAACAAGAATGCAATGATTTGGAGACTCTAAGAGCCATATTTAATTCACAACAGAACAAAGAACATATATCAAAAGTTGAAAGTTAGAAATTTTCTTATTTCATCTGAACAATTAGAAATTAATGGCAGCAACACATCTCAAAAATGTTGGGACAGGGTTATCAAAAAGCATAAAAAGTAAGTGGTGTAAATGAAAAACAGTGGAGGGTCAATTTTATGAAAAAGAGCATGTTAGAGACGCAGAGTCTCTCAAAAGCAAAGACGATCAGAAGTTCAACAATCTGTCAAATGAGTCAAAACTCATTTAAAATGGACTGAAGCAACATGAAAAACTGTGCTATAGTCAGATGAATCAAAATTTGAAATTCTCTAGACATGACTCCGTCTTAATGTTTTTGAAATGTGTTGCTGCTATCCATTTCTAGATGCGTTAACTTTATCAAATGAAATGGAAAAATGTCTAATATTCAACTTTTGATGTCTGTTTTATGTTTTGTTGAGAATAAAAAAAAGGGATTTTTGAATTATTGCATTCTTGTTTTCTTGACATTTTACACAACATGCCAACTTTTTGAAATTAGGTTTGTACAAGTTGTGAGAACTAAAGTCATATTGGTAAAAACTGCCATTTAATCTATAAAAGTATAAGACATAATGCACTTACCTTAATATAAAGTGTTATGGTATGAAGACAGTACTTTTTATGTTTCTGGTATTAGGAATTATTGTTAAAGAATACTTCCTTTGAAAACTTAAAATGTCATAAAGCTCTTAGATCCTCAGTTCAGCTCAGTACCTTTGTGAAGCATTTTTCCTTTAAAGCTCAGTTGTTGTGTTGCAAACCTCTCCTTTCTTATCTATTACAAAGAAGTTATTACTGTCTGCTAGTATCAGCCTTGGTTGCCATCAGAGGAGTTGATTCTAGAGGCCCATCTCAAACCTATTGCTCTGTGCCTTCCTGCCTCCGCCCCCTGTGCAGTCTCCCCACTCATTTTTGCTTCAACTTATACAGACTGGTGTGATGAATAAGACCACTAAATAATGGTCATACATTTACTGCTACCCAAAACCAGAATCCCAAGGCCAATACTACAAATTCACTAAGACCAAATATTGCCACATAATAACCAAATATCACCACCACATAGTGACTAAATAATAACATCACATATCACCATCACATAGTAACTGTATAAGGGCGCATCCCCACAGCATAGGACAAATACCTACTTTATTTGTCCTGTTTTATGCCCGTCCCCACGGCCGCAGGGGGGACAGCTTTTCTCCGCGATGAGCGGAGAAGAGCCCTCCCCCCTCCCATTGAGAAGCACAGATTCCGTCCGAAAACAGGACAGAAGAATGTGCTTGCTCAATGTTTTGCCGCCGGACCGGACCCACTGCACAGGTTTTCCATAGAGCACAATTGTGCTCATTTTCGGACGGTTTTTCAGGCGGTCTAAAAAACCGCAAACCAGCTGAAAAACCGGCCTAAAATCCTTGCCGTGGGGACATGCCCTAATACCGCAACACCATGACCAAGTCTCACCAGCACACAGTAATTAAATACCATCACGTATTATCACCACATAATGACTGAATAACACCACCACATATCATCCCCACATAGTGACTGAATAATACCGCCACACCATGAGCACATATCACCACCAAATAGTAACTGAATAATACACCATACTATTACTGAATATAAATCATTATACTAATATTTCTAATATTATCACAATACAGTGGCCATATAGTGGTAGATACCAGTTGTACACAGGTTCTGCACACATATAAGTGTAGGCATATAGGTAAACCCCATTCTTGGTAGGTATATAGGCCCCTGGTAGGTAGGTATATAGGCTCCCGGTAGATAGATAGAAAGACCCCCTGTAGGTAGGTATATATACTCCCTAATGGTAGTTATAGACCCCTATTGGTAGGTATATAGACCTCCTGATGGTAGTTATATACCCCTGTAGGTATGAAGCCCCTGTAATATATATGCCCCCTGTAGGTATATAGAGCCCCTGTAGCTACATATATAAAGCACCTTCTGAAATGTCCGTGCAGAGAGCACGGCTGTACACTAAGGATGAGTCCACATTGCACTGAAAAAATACCGGTCGGATACTGTCTTAAGAATCCAGCCAGTATTTGTAATCTTTTGGATGGTTTTACAGGATGGTTCTATCCGTGGCTTGCAGATATACCTGTCCCCCTCAACCATTCAAATGCATATCTTCCACCCGAGAACCAGGCAGAAGATTGTGCATGTTGAAAGTTTTATGGTACGTTGGCAGTGTAAAAAAAAAAAACATCAGGCAGAAAATCCCTTCAGTGTAGACTGCTGAATAGATTTTTTATTAAAGTCTTTGTGGAATGTCGACAGTCAGTTTTCAGACAATTTTCAAATCCAAAAACCATCTGAAAAAAAGCCTTGCCATGTGGACTGACCCTAATTGTACACTTGTGCAAGTGGAAAGTCAACTGTCAGCCTTAGCTGGCTCTCTACTACATACATCCACTACAATACAGGGATGGTTTATTACAATCCAAGCCTTTTTGATGGTTGTGTATACAGTGCTCAGTGAGTGTTGTATATGCAGACAGGAAACCTGTAGTTTGTTAACTGCAAAAGCTGCTAGGTCTTAATAAGACCCAGATCAGCTCTGCAGTCACTGCGGGGGATGTATTTATCCTGTAACTGAGGCAAATATATCAGCCCCAGTTACACAGGAAATCAGAAAAAGAAGTGGTAAAAATGCTCACTAAAGGGACATATTATGTAAAATAAAATAATAAAAAACACATACAGATCAAATACAATTTTATTAAAATTAATACAAAGAGCCCAAACAGCAACAATTATCCCTGCCTCTGATGACCCAAAAACTTTAAATCATCTATATAAATGTCCCTGATGAAAAAGTAACACAGTTACAAAACTTATGTTAGCGCAACTTTTGCTGTTAAAAAATGAATTTAAAAAAAAACTAATGTAAAAAATACATAAAAATATAGCCTAACATATAATGAAAAAAGGTGAAAAGACGAGTAGAATAACCTAGCACCAGAAGGTGTTATAGCATTTAAACCCATGTGTACTATAGAAAAGAAAAATGTGCCTGGTCAGGAAGGGGTTAAACAGCCTGATCAGGAAGTAGTTAAGCATGTACTGTACAATCACTGATTTAATCTAAATTAATAATAAGAACACAACAACTGCAACAACAATCTTCCATATGGATGTACCTCTTTTCAAGGCATGTTAGCATAGGGGCGCCAGGACATGTGCCCCATAGGGAGGTCACATCACATGATAACCCACAATGGTGACACTGGGCTTGTGAAAGTCAGAAGTCATATAGATTGCCTACTGGCAACCTATATCTTAAATGAGCATACTCAACAATCCAACTTTGTAACAATTGATAACTATGTGTAGCAGCGACTGCAACCTGATTCCTCGGTGAGTTTATAATCTGCCTTCCCAACTGCTTAAAGTGTTATTTCCTTCTAAGAGGTTAAGGACATATCCACAAGATATGCCATAAGTGTAGTAGGTTAGGGTCTTACAGGTGGTACCTACACTTGTCTCAGGACCAGGTGCCCATACTCTGAATAACTGTCAATAAACCATATGTATCTAATTTCATTAAAGACAGATTATACCAGTATATTGCAAATGAGGAGGCGGGAATTCCAGGAGGCAGGAAAGAAGTCTTCTAATTGGAGATAAGAGGAATTCTTTTGTAAGAAGATATAGAAGCAGGAAAAAAATATTTGCTACACTGGCGATTTTGCAAGGCTTCCCACCTACAAAGAATGGAGAGGTCTGTAATTTTTATCGTAGGTAAACTTCAACTATGAGAGAAAGAATCTTAAAAAAATGCAGAAAATCACTTTGTATGATTGTTAAATAATTAATTTGCATTTTATTGAATGAAATAAGCAATTGATACAACAGAAAAATAGAACTTAATATTTGGTACAAAAACCTTTGTTTGCAATTACAGATGTCAGACGTTTCCTGTAGTTCTTGATCAAGTTTGCACACACTGCAGCAGGGATTTTGACCCTCTCCTCCATACAGATCTTCTCCAGATCTTTCAGGTTTCAGGGCTGTCGCTGGGCTACATTGAGTTTCAGCTCCCTCCAAAGGTCTGGAGACTGGCAAGGCCTCTCCAGGACCATGAAATGCTTCTTACAGAGCCACTCCTTAGTTGCCCTGGCTGTGTGTTTAGGGTCATTGTCCTGCTAGAAGACCCAGCCCCGACCCATCTTCAATACTTTTATGATGGGAAGGAGGTTGTTGGCCAAAATCTCACGATACATGGCCCCATCCATTCTCCCTTCAATATGTTGCAGTCGTCTTGTCTCCTTTGCAGATAACCAACCATATGCTTCACATACTTCATCCAAATATGGCGAGTGGAGTTGATACCAAAAAGCTCTAGTTTGGAATCACATTCTCCCGTGTCTACTTTGGTGAATTTCATATGGGCCTGGATAAGTGCTGGCATGAGCAGGAGGACCTTGTGTGTCCTGCAGGCTTTCAATGCGTGAAGGCGTAGTGTGTTACTAATGGTAATCTATGAGACTGTGCCCCCAGCGCTATTCAGGTCCTCCTGTGTAGTTCTGGGTTGTTTCCACACCTTTCTCAGAATCATCCTTACCTCACGAGGTGAGATTTTGCATTGAGCCCCAAACTGAGGAAGATTGACAGTCAAATTTTGTTTCTTCCATTTTGTAATAATTGCACTAACAGTTGTTGCCTTCTCACCAAGCTGCTTGCCTATTGACCTGTAGCCCATCACAGCCTTGTGCAGGTCTAAAATTTTGTTCCTGGTGTCTTTAGACAATTCTTTGGTCTTGGCCATGGTGGAGAGGTTGGAGTGTAATTGATTGCGTGGACAAGTGTCTTTCATGCAGGTAACAAGTTCAAATAGGTGCAATTTATACAGATAATGAGTGCAGAGTAGGAGGACTTAAAGAAAAACAAATAGGTCTATGAGAGCCAACATTCTTGCTAGCTGGTATGCAATCAAATACTTGTTTCATGCAACAAAATGCAAATTATTTATTTAAAAATCATATAATGTGATTTCCTGAATTGTTTTTAGATTCTGTCCCACATTGCTGAAGTGTACCTACAAAAAGAATTACAGACCTCTCCATTCTTTGAAGGTGGGAAAACTTGCAAAATCATCAAAAGTATCAAATACTTATTTTTCACACTGTATCACATAGTTTCATTCATTGCTTGTACTGTATTACTGATGTGGGGGAGAAAAATTGAAACCATGGTTACACTTTAATCAGGCAATAATAATGTTCTATTAAACCTGGCTAAGTTTCTATGAGACTCAGCATGCATGTTGATTAGGGCAAATTCACAGTTTTTGTGAATATTGCACATGCAGGTGAGTTTACAGACTATAATAATATAATTAAGGGATATCGAAAATCAGATTTAAAGCAGGTAAACAAGCTCTTCAGTAGCTCTTACTCAAATTCCTAATCTTGTTTTGAATAGATGCAGAAATATTCTTATACATCCTTATACTGTCTATCCTAAAATGGTAGAAGAAAGTAATTTTTTAAATAAAAATGTAAACTACGTAAATGTGCATTTAGATAGTGAATATGGTGTACCACGCATAACCGTATACCAAGCACCATTTTTAAACCTTATTTATATGCAGTTGTATACCAGCAACCACCCCTCTCATGGATAATAGGTGTGTGAGTTGTTGTTTATCAGTATTTTTATATTTGTGTTGTATTGTGTTCTTTCTGCATACTGGAGTAAACTTGTACTTATTCAATGTGCAGTTTTTTAACTATGCAGTTGTCCCCCCCCTTCCCCCCCCCCCCCCCGTGGATGGGTATGTGAGCAGTTGTTCATCAGTAAGCCGTATCTGTTAAATTTCTCCCAGGTAGCACTGGAGCTATATTGCCTGCTACTGGGAATATTTTTTCCAACCATGGACCTGTGAGTATGGCTGTGTGTTTTTAAGTAAATACTGTCCCATTTTTCTTTTATATTTTGTGTTAAAAGAAGATTCTTTTTTCCTGTGCATTATTTGGGCACATGAGAAGGGAAACAAAAATGGGTACCAATAATATGAAAATCAAAGTGCCACAATAGGGTGGTCCTTAGAGTGTGTTTTTTTCAGGTGGCACCGCTTAATTCTGTTTCTATATGTGAAATATATGTGCAGAAAAAAAATCAGCCAAATACACATACATTTAAGGGTTCCTACCTACCATCAAACCTTTTGGATTTTTGCCATGGCCAAGTACCGTTTGTACCTCATCTAAAAGATCTGGGAGTAGCCATGACAGCACATATTTTGCTGAATATAGCATGATAATGCAGCAGTGACCTGGAATGTTGCTAACAATGTGACATGCATGTGTTTTGATACATCTGTCAACATGGGTTGTAGGAAAAGCGGCTACAAACTCCTAGAGCAGGAGCTTGGCAAGGACATGCTGTGGTTTGCATGCTGCCATCATATTCTAGAAATAGAGCTGGAAGCAGTGGCAGTTCATTGCCTTGGTCTATCAAAAGGTCCAGAAATAATGATCTTCGCGAGGTTCGAGAACAATTGGAAATTCAGTGACTTGACTACCTTCAGACAGCACTATCAGACCAGGTCATGTCAACAGCAGTTTCCCACATTGCAGCTGAAATCATAGACTTTGCAGAGATGCAACTGCTTCAGTACCAACCCCGCAAGGACTACCAAGAATTATGGAGTCAACAATCATTTTCCTTGGTGGTGTTCCATCTAGAGGAATTTCATTCAGAGCTTCAGCTGGACTGCACCAAGCCAGATGGGCGGCAAAGATCATCTATACGCTAAAAATTTGGAGTCAGTTTGTGCTCACAAAAGAGGAAGAAAAGGCTATCACAGGTATCTGTCAATTCACTGTTTTGTCTATGTGAAGATGTGATTCCTGGCATCGTCAGCACTATTGACTCCATCTAATGACCTCTAGCTGTTCAAGGACATCTACCTGTTCAGGGAACAGAACAATTCGGTGTTCGAGGAACTGATCGCTCTATCCTAGTTTGATGATGCTGTATCAAATTACACAAAATGTCTGATGGAAACATCCCTACAAACACCAGCTGTAGAACATCCCCCCAAGCAGACAACTGTCCATTCAGTATCAGTTGTGGCAAAGAACCTGGAAGACTTTGTCACTCAGAAAACCCACAGGTTCTTTAGCATTACCAGCATGTCATCGGCGTACCTGTCCAAAGATGTAGATGTATGGTCTGCAGATAAAGGCTACCAGGCTGCCAAGAAAACAGTCAGTGGTATGAGTGACTAATGATACTGCAGAATGAGGTATAGAAGAAAATAACGAGTTGCACACAACAAATGAAGAACAGAAGCAATGTCTGCTGCTGGTAGTCAATGAGTTTCGAGAACAATGTGGAGATAGAATGAAAAAGATTCTCATGGATTGCAAATGATAAGTGACGCTATCAACCAAGTATTGTACTGTATTATCAAGCAACAAAAGTAAATGTATTTGTTGAGAAATAAACATGATTTGCAATTGCTGATCGTGATGGTTATTTTTTATGAAAATATGTTCAAACAACTTCATATCTTGATTGGTAGAGACCTCGAAAAGTGAAAAGATTTTTAAAATGTTTGTAGTTTATTTAGCTTGTAACCCAAATTAATCATTTCCGAGGGTGCCCTATCAAAAAATTGAAAATATAATTTTTTTGCTTGCCATAAGTTTGTTCAACTTACTAGGACAAAACATAACAATATGAAGGAAACACACTAATAAAAAATCTGTGCACACAAATTTGTCAAAAAATACAGACATAGGACGACATGTATGAACAGGGCTGTGCCAGAATTCTGGCTTTAAAAAGTTGTAGTAGACCAGTTCTATAGATATATGAACAGGCGTACTCCAAACTTTGGTGCCTCAATACCACGCCAAAGACACTTTTTAGTGTGCCAAAGTTTTGGGGCGTACTGGGGGCGTCAATAAACACAAAACTCTACTGGGAATATACAAGAGAACAAAGAGTGACCTCTAAATATACTATTTACTATTTTGCCATAGGCAAACTTAAATTCTTTGAAATTCTCTATCTATTGTACACTAAAACTTAACTTTTATTCTATATTTCTATATAAACATACCTCTATATTCACTATTTAAAAACCTGACTTCTAAGCTCACTAAATTCTTGTTTCAATTGTCCCTATATGGTAATGCACTTATAGCAAAGATTGCTTTTCCATATGTAGTGGCTCACCACCTATATCAATGACAAGGGGAAACACTATATAGAAATGATTTGCTGACTATCAAGAACATCAAAACATCTAACTGGGCAAAAATTCCCTATTGTAATGGGCAATGCAAATATATAAGGCTCCCATATTAACCCTCTGCAGCGGGTCAATAAAGAGGTAGAAAGTCAAAACGTTAAAATACATTGATATAGGTGGTGATCCACTATATATATAGAAAAGAAATCATTTATACAAGCGCATTACCATATAGGGACAATTGAAACAAGAACTTATTGAGGTAAGAAGTCAGGCTTTTACATAGTGAATATAGAGGTATGATTATATATATAGAATTAAAGAATAAAAATTACGTTTTAGTGTACAATAGAGAGAGAATTTGAAAGAGCTTAAGTTTGCCTATGGCAAAATAGTAAATAGTATATTCTGGGGGGTTTTCGCACCACATAAGTAGAAGTAGACACATTTATTATTCTTTGACGCCAAAACTTTGGCGCAGAACAATTAGAACAGCCAGACCAAGTTAAAGGTGGTCTGCCTGAGTTGTCGTATTGGCACTAGACTGCACCTGTATGTATTGTAAGCATCCACTCACGTTTATTCATCCCGTAGTCCTGGCGACTGACAAATAACGTCGCCTCCTCGAATGGCCTCAACAAACGGCAGGTGTCACGCATGAGCTGCCACTGGCTGACATCAAAGTTACACAGGGGAGTACTTCTGTCTGCCTGGATCATCAAAAAATCGTTAATGGCCTTTCTCTGTTCATACAGTCGGTCCAACATGTGCAGGCTGGAATTCCAGCGGGTGGAAACATCCCATATCAGAGTGTGTTGGGGGAGGCCGTTCTGCCGCTGCAACTCGAGGAGGGTGTTCCTGGCTTTGTACGAATGGATAAAGTGCATGCACAGTTTCCTGGCCATTTTCAGAATGTTCTGAAGATCTGTGGAAGACTTCAGGAACCTTTTCACAACCAGATTGAACACATGCGCCATGCAGGGCGCATGGACCATCCCCCCTCGGTGCAGCGCGGACACCATGTTCCTCCCATTGTCCGACACCATGGTTACGATTTGCAGTTGGCGCGGAGAAAGCCACACATCGATTTCTTGCTGCATGACACGGAGCAGTTCCTCCCCTGTGTGACTTCGTTCGCCGAGGCAAGCCAGGAGTAGAACTGCGTGACACCGCTGTGCCCTACACAGGTGGTATGAAGGAGCTGTACTTGTGGAGGCTGAGATGGTGGTGGTGGTGGAGGAGGAGGCGGACATTGGCGCAGGTGCAGCAGTTTGACAACGTGGAGGAGAAAGCGGCGTCTCCTGTCCAAGTTGTTGGTGTGCCTGGGCTGGAAGCACATTCACCCAGTGGGCCGTAAAGGACATGTACTGGCCCTGAGCGTAGTTACAGCTCCAGACGTCCGCGCTGCCGTGCACCTTGGAACAAACCGATAAGCTCAAGGACTGGCCCAACTTCTGTTCTACATATTTATGAAGTGCTGGTACTGCCTTTTTGGAAAAGAAATTACGGCTTGGAACTCTCCATCTCGGCTCGGCACAAGCCATTAGTTCTCTGAACGGTGCAGAGTCCACCATTTGGAAAGGGAGGGACTGCAGTACCAACAACTTGGACATGAGCACGGTCAGCTGCTGCACCTTAGGATGGTTGGACGCATACTGTTGTCTCTTTGCAATCGCCTCGCTGAACGACTGCTGGCGCCATGAGTAGCGAGGAGCAGGAGCATCTGGAACGGGAGATGATGTCAAAGAGAAACAGCTCCCTTCTGCAGAGGTGGTGGAGCCTTGACTGGCTACAATGGCATGCATGCCACTGGGCGCTGCTGCTGCTGCTGTTGCTGCGGCGGCAGGATGGACCACCACATCTGAGCCACGTTTCTCCCAGGCCACCGGATGGTGACGCTGCATGTGTTGACGCAGGGCCGTGGTGCCAACGTTAGCTCCCTGGCCACGCTTCACTTTCTGCCCACAGATTCTACATATACCCATATTCGGCTCCTCCGGTGTCTTAGCAAAGAACTGCCACACCGCCGAGTATCGGATTTTACCGCCACACGCTCCGCACTGAGTGCCTACTGCCGCCGCCGCCTCGCTGAGCCCCTGTGCTGCTACTTTCTTGGACCTGCGAAGCGGGTTTTTTACCCCGTGGCCGCTTGGCTCCCGATCTCACACTGCTGCTATCCTGCTGACTCACGGCCACACGACCAACTTGCTGGCTGCAATGCTGTCTGACGCGCAAGCTGACGCCCTCTTCTGCTGACGATGATGAAGCCCTTGCCTCACCCGGCTCCCAAGTGCAGTCGGCTACATCATCATCTATTTGTGTTTCATCGTCACTGCTGTCCTCATCATTGGTCTTTGTATGCCGAGGCTGACCTCTCACAACATGACCTCCCATGCCACTCTCCACTTTGCCGCCTACTGCAAGAAGCAGGCGATATTGGCCCCATTTCTTCACTGCCAAGTAGCTGCTGACTGCCCTCCTCAAATTGTTCATCCTCGCTATATAGTGGCGCTGAGCCCAGACCACATAGTAGATCTCTGGCTGAGGGAACCGGATGGGACAGAGGCGGGCTGAGGACAGGTGAGGGCCGCTGACCCGCTCCCGGGCCCATGCCAACTAAATGGTTGTGTCTGAGGTTCCACCGACTCTTGGCTGGGGTTGTCAGATGTCATCTGGGAGGAAGAGGATGACCTAGTCAACCAATCAAGAACCCTTGGGTTGCTGAACAACACACGGCCGCTAGATGACAGCGGCAGTTGTGGCCTCCACCGAGTGACCTCTGCTGCGACGTCGCCTTGCTGTGCCCGGCGACTGGGCCTGTTCCAGGAATGTTTGTGCCACTGCACTCGCAGGTGCAGAGCCTGCCAACCCCTCCTGTCTGACATACTGTTTGTTCAAAATGTACAGGACACTGTTTGATGATGATATCTGTATATGATATACACCCTGTTTTTGACTCCAAATGAACCCAGTAACAAGCTGGGTAACCCTTGGTTGATATAAATTGCGCTCCACAAATGGCCAGGAAAAGTTTACTTGTATGTGACGTTTAAAAACACTGTGTGTTTTTACTAAATGTAAAAGCACAAACAGGCTAAATTAAACCTTCGGACATGAATTGGCTACAGGAAAAATGTTATATTTTGGCGTTGAAAAAGACGGTTTATTTTTGTCAGCACACCCGCAAAAAAAACGCTTAATTAACCCCCTGGATGTAAATTGCGCCAAAGAATGAGCCGCACAAACTAGTAGCTTTGTAGCATGTTACAATGCGTGTTTTCTACGCCACACAACTAGAGATACAGTTGTAATTACCTTTGCTTGTGAATTAGGCTACAGGAAAAATTTATATATTTTGGCGGTTGAAAAAACGGGTTTCTTTTGGGGTCAGCACACCAGCAAAACAACGCTTAATTAAACCCCTGGATGTAAATTGCGCCAAAGAATTGAGCAGCCAAAATGAAGTGGTATTTGATATTGTAAAAACGCTTTTTTTAAATGAAACAACAGACTGGCTTAGATCCCACTGATATAGAATGATAGCAGCTGCATGACGCACACTGGATTTCAGATCCAATACCCCAAAAATTAGAAATAGAACATTAAGAGAACAGTCTTGAACAGCTGAGAACCCAAAAAATCGCTGTATAAAAATCAATTCTTCAGTAAGCGCTACAGCGCGGCAGACTTCCCTGATCAGTACAGTGAGAGGATGTGGAGCTCCCGGGTCGGCCGACCTTATATATGCGGGACGTCACAGAATCCGCCGGTCTTGATTGGCTTCACCTCTGCACATGTCATGCAGGCTATCTTCTATCCTCCCAGAGAGCTTTGCCCATGTACGCCATGTGCTCGCAGACATTTATCAATCAAAAGCACACTTCGTTTCCCAATACCCAAAGTCGACTTCGTTCGAACCGAAGTTTTCCTGAAATTCTAAATGAATCCACTTCGTTAAATCGTTGCCCATCTCTAACTGTCACACATACTGTATTATATATGGGAACATTCTTGTCTACTACCTTTTTTATAGCAGGTGTGGAGGATTAGCGTTAGAACCAGATAGCATCCGGGCTGCAACAGGCAGAGACAATGTCACTACTGGTAAAGTCCAAGTTAAGGCAAAGCCTGGGTTTATTTAAATGGCAACAAAATAAAACAGCCTTAATTTCAGGCAACAATATAAAACAAAAATCTGCTCATATGAGCTCTAACTATACCAAGACTGGTCCTCTCAATAACAGGGGCAGGGGCGTAATACGGGTAGTAGACTAGCAGTGCACGGGCCCGTGTGCTTAGGGGCGCACCCGGGGCAGGGCTACCACGTCTACATAACCCATGGATGCCGCTCCTGGCCCGCCGGAAGTGAACTTAAGGCCGGTTCACAACGCTTATTCCGACGGATTTGTGGCGCTCACAAATCGCCGTGATAAGGGTCGGGACGGGGCGGGCCGGAGCGCGGCGGGGAGCGCCGCTCCTCGGCCCCATTAGACAATGCGTTGTTTACGGGCTCCACGCCATAAATAAACTCATGTCACTTTCTCCCCCCGCGCGATTGACGAAGACGGCGGAGGAGACGACGAATCCACTGTTCTCTATGAAGCAGTGATTGACGTAATTACTCCAACGGATATGGCGCATACTGCAGCGCAAATCGGCGCGCAGTACGGCGCCAACACGCTGCTAAATAATACCGTGTGAACGAGGCCTAACAGTTCACTGCGGCGGCACCATGGTTTCTAGCTGTTTATTCGGGGCACAAGCCCAATGAAACAGCTGGTGCACCGACTCTCATACTTACCAACTTCCAGAACTCGTGAGCTCCCGCAAATAGGGGACGTTTCCTGGACCCCGCGACAGCTGGTAAATCTCCTGGAGCCGAACGGCTGCCCGGGGCTCTTTAACCAGAAGCAGCGCAGGGGCAGCGTCATCAGACACTGCCCGACACCACTGAAAGTAGGGGCCGCCCGCCCTACAGCTGCACTGTGAAGCCCATGCACAGTGTGATTGATGTGTGAAGGGCCGGGGAGCAGGCAGCAAAACTATTTGTCCCGTGCCGGCTTCCTCCTCCCCCCTCCCCTCTGTACAATGCTATAGGCTCGGAGAGGAGAGGCTGGAGGGAGGGGGTGAGCCACGAGAAGCCCCTCAAGTAACTGCCGGTCAGCAGCTATGTCACCATGGAGAGCAGGAAGCAGTGGTTCAGGTGAGCAGGCGATAAGGGGTCAGCAGCTGCTGGATATCAGAGGATTGTACCTGCTTTCTCCCACAGTTTTTCTGCCTCCTGTTGTGGTGTCCCCTCTATGTACTCTCCATATATTCCCCAATATACAGTGCAGAGTTATCCTGCAGGGCAGGGTGACCCCTCCACCATACACAGAGAGTAGGCAGGTCTTTATTCTTTTAGTTTTGGGTCACACTGTGCTGTGGCCCCTTTTGGGACCTCTGTTGGGGTATGTGAGAATATGGGAAAAACATATCCCACAACGTGTCCATAGGGGACAACAACACAGACATGGTCACTTTTGGACTATGTGCGTTCTGTTTTGTAAATGCTTTCTGTGCTGGACACAACAGTGTGGTCAGTAGCACTATTTTGTTCAGGTCAGAAAGCTTTTCTTACTTTGCATTGTGAGAGCCTTTTTCTGGAATGAGTTGTATTTTTGATGGTACCACAGAATGAACTGTATGTACATAAAATGAAAATTCTTCGTGAGTTGGAGTTAGGAAAAAAAACACAACTGTGCAATTTTTTAGGAGTTTTAATTGTTCTGGAGTTCATTGTGTGATACAAATGACATTATCTATATCCTGCAGATCAGAACAATTTTTTTGATAAAATATATGTCTACTTTAGGCCTGATAAACATCTGTGTCAGAGGTTCTGTTAGGAACCTCCGGCACAGAGGTGAAAAAACTAAAGCCAGGGAGATCTGTTCAGGGCCAGACTGGGAATAGAAATCAGCCCTGGCACTAAGCCCCTAGCAGCCCACATACAATATTAGCTTACAAAATGTCCCTTGTTCTCGCACCTCGCCACTTTCTAAAATAAACTACACTATAAAGCTGCTTTCACATGGAGCACTTTTGGTGCGTTTTTTATGTGTTTTTCCTGCGTTTTTGTGCAGAAAGGTAGAATAGTTAATGCTGTACATTTCTGCATAAAAAAAAACATATAAAAAAATGCACCAAAACTGCTCCGTGTGAAAGCAGCTTACACACAAGCAAGGAAGAAACAGTGGTGCAGAGAAACCCCAGGGACAAGCCCACACTGACACTACATAAGCACCGGCATAACCTACAACCCCACCAATCACATCACCAGTAGTCAGGTCACCATCACATGAATACAGCACTGATTCAACACAGAAGTAAAATGACCCTGACAGCAGAGACTCACAGGAGACGTCATCTCTGATGGGGTTGTTCTTTTTCTCCTTTTCTTCTGCATCGGGCCAAACCCCCATTATGTTTTCCCCTGATGAGTTGTTCCCTTCCTTTTTTTCTCTGTCCAGTACGGAATGCAGTGTCTTCTTCTCCCGGTCACTACTCGGCCCTGTAGAATTTACCACAAATACATCTTAGACTCCTCTCTTTTTCAGCACTTTCCTATCAATTCCCCAAACAGCGTATGTTAGACCCTAAAAATTAGAAATTAAAAAATGTCAGATAAGTGGCATGTAAATAGGTAGACCCCCATTAGGCAGGCAGGGCCAGTATGTAGGTAGGCAGGGCCAGTATGTAGGTAGGCAGGGACAGTACACAGGCAGACAGGGCCACTTATAGGCAGACAGGGTCACTTATTGGCAGACAGAGCCAGTATATAGGTAGGCAGGGGCAGTATATGGGCAGGCAGGGCCAGTATATAGGCAGACAGGGCCAGTATATAGATAGGCAGGGGCGGTATATGGGCAGGCAGGGGCGGTATGTGGGCAGGCAGGGCCACTTACAGGCAGCAAGGGCCAGTATGTAAGCAGGCAGGGCCACTTATAGGCAGGCAGGGACAGTATATAGGCAGGCAGGGACAGTATACAGGCAGGGCCACTTATAGGCAGGCAGGGCCACTTATAGGTAGACAGGGCCACTTATAGGCAGACAGGGCCAGTATATAGGTAGGCAGGGGCGGTATATGGGCAGGCAGGGCCAGTATATAGGCAGACAGGGCCAGTATATAGGTAGGCAGGGGCGGTATATGGGCAGGCAGGGCCACTTATAGGCAGCAAGGGCCAGTATGCAGGCAGGCAGGGCCACTTATAGGCAGCCAGGGCGGTCTACATGCAGGCAGGGGCAGTATATAGATAGGCAGGGAAGTGTATAGGCAGCCAGGGCAGTATATAGGTAGGCCGGGGCAGTATATAGGCAGCCAGGGCAGTGTATAGGCAGCCAGGGCAGTGTATAGGTAGCCAGGGCTATTATAGGCAGCCAGGGCAGTGTATAGGCAGCCAGGGCTGTTATAGGCAGCCAGGGCAGTGTATATGCAGCCAGGGCTATTATAGGCAGCCAGGGCAGTGTATAGGTAGCCAGGGCTATTATAGGCAGCCAGGGCAGGGTATAGGTAGCCAGGGCTATTATAGGCAGCCAGGGCAGGGTATAGGCAGCCAGGGCAGGGTATAGGTAGCCAGGGCAGGGTATAGGCAGCCAGGGCAGGGTATAGGTAGCAAGGGCAGGGTATAGGTAGCCAGGGCTATTATAGGTAGCCAGGGCAGGGTATAGGTAGCCAGGGCAGGATATAGGCAGCCAGGGCAGGGTATAGGTAGCCAGGGGTGTTATAGGTAGCCAGGGCAGGGTTTAGGCAGCCAGGGCTATTATAGGCAGCCAGGGCAGGGTATAGGTAGCCAGGGCTATTATAGGTAGCCAGGGCAGGGTATAGGTAGCCAGGGCAGGGTATAGGTAGCCAGGGCAGGGTATAGGTAGGCAGGGCTATTATAGGTAGCCAGGGCAGGGTATAGGTAGCCAGGGCAGGGTATAGGTAGGCAGGGCAGGGTATAGGTAGCCAGGGCAGGGTATAGGTAGGCAGGGCTATTATAGGCAGCCAGGGCAGGGTATAGGTAGGCAGGGCTATTATAGGCAGTCAGGGCAGGGTATAGGTAGCCAGGGCTATTATAGGTAGCCAGGGCAGGGTATAGGTAGCCAGGGCAGGGTATAGGCAGCCAGGGCAGGGTATAGGCAGGCAGGGCTATTATAGGCAGCCAGGGACAGTAAGTAGTTTAAAAAAAATAATACTCACCCGCTGTCCCCTCCTCGTCACCTGCTCCGGAGCGGCCGCTGGCTTCCTGGTACAGGTCGCGGAGCAGGCGCACGATGACGGCATCACATCGCGCACCTGCCCCACGGCCTCCTTGGAGCTGAACAGACGGAATAAGAAGATCCCAGCTGTTCAGCCTAGACCGCTGCTTGCACCGCGTGGTGCAGGCGGTGGTCGGGATGGCTGCTTGGCAGGGTCGGTGACCCGGCCGTGTGGCGAGGGTGGCCTGTCGGCCCCCTGGCACAGGGGTCCGGTCGCAGATGCGACCATTGTGGCCCCTGTGCGTGTGCCGGGACACTGCGGCCCGGACCCCAGCGGCCCGCCGGGCAAATGCCCGGTTTGCCCTATGGGAAGTCCAGTCCTGGATCTGTTCACTGCAGACACCCACAGCGCCCAACAGATCCTATTAATTACAGTGGGTCCGTCAGGTTTCTGCTGTGGTGTCTGCAGTTGAGAAGGAAGAAATAGTTGCTGTGGATTTTTTTCTGTTCAAAAAACAAAAAACTATGGCAGAGATCTGATGGATCCACAGCAAAAAAGCTCTGATGCAGATGTGAACCAGGCCTTACAGGGGGGTTTCAGAACTACTTATAGTTTGTCAGTCCATAAAGGGATCATTTAAAAATAAAATATTTACCTTGTGAACCCACTAATTCAAGTGACACAGCAGGTCCTTGTGCAGCCAATTACAGGCCAGGGTAGTGACCTGCACATTGGCCGCAAATTCACAGTGAGCTAATGTGAATTTTCCTCTTCTATTTTATGATAAGTACACTTTCTTTTAGATTCTTTTTTCAACAGTTTTTGAAATATGCATACAATTAGTGACAGGGTTATAAGTTTCTCTGTAAAAATCCATGCCAGAGCTCACAATGGGGCGTCAAAAATGTTGTGTGAACCCAGCCATACAGAGCAAAACATAACACAGAGGGCCCGGGCCCCAGATGTTTTGGGACCCTAGCAACGCCCCTGGCGGGCGCAGAGCTGAGGGGCCCGGCGCATCACACCTCTGAATGCCTGGGCCCTCTGGCCCGAGCATTCAGAGACAGCGCTGCCCCATGGTAGCAGAGTGGAGCAGATCCGCCGCTCCGCTCTGCTACTCTTCCTGA
>JAODAL010039557.1:0-37871 GCA_025379985.1 Phyllomedusa bahiana | reverse complement strand
GTTGCTGATCAACAAAGAAACATGCTCCTTTTCCCAAAATTTTAAAGTGTCACGTCAAAGGGGGTGCAGGGGGCCCTACTGCCACCCATAGTGTTGAGCGATTTTTACGACAAATTTTAAATCGGCAAGGTTTTTTTATGGTGATCAAAATTTCCAGATCATGCGAAATTAAGGTTAAAATCTGAGTCATCTATTAAGATCCGCCTTTTTTCGCGCTTCCAAATTTTTTTGGGGGCCAGCAAATCAGATTAACAGAAAAAGAGCAGGGTGGAAGGTGTGTGCGACGTCATGAGGGGGGATGTGTATGGTTGCATTGGCGGGGAAAAAATCACATGACCCGTTTTACATATCAAAGCGTTTCCTTTTTTCACCCTCTGTCTCTCAGCGTCTCATAGGGATAACCTGCGCTCTGCCTTGGCCAAACACTCAGCGAAATTAGTCTTTTTTCTGCACAGAAAAACCCTACTATTACTGTGCCCTTTCCCAATTTAGTTTAGTTAGAGATTTGAAGATTTTATTAGTTAGCTAAAAATTTTTTAAAGCAGCATCTACCGCTGTAAAGTCACGGGGGGGGGGGGAGGGGGGGGGGAGGGCCCGCGGGCAAACACAGACAAACCTATCATAAAGAAAAAACTGAAAAAAGTTCACCAAGACTTAGTTAACATTGTAGTGGAATATCTTTTAAATTTTAAAAGTTTTCTTTAAATATTTCCCGGGTATTTGGGCAGCCTGAAAATTATTTGGGTACACATCATTTCTATTAACTGCAGGTCCTTTTTTTGCTTTCAAAACTCCACTTTTAATTTTCATATACATTTTAGATAGTGTTCAATTTTTACCCATCAACCTGTGACTGTTATATTCCACCTTGACTTAAAATTACAACCAGCAAACTTGTGTCAGCACAGGGTTTTTGTTGCCAAAAATACCTGCCAAACGTACAAAATATCACAGTTATGTGTTTTTACTTTTTTCGCACCCAGCACGTTCATTGACGAGCATCACTAAACTTAAAACAGCAAATTTTATATTCACCACAGGGAATTTAAAGGTGCAAAAAAAAACCCTTTATTATACCAAAACAAACAGTTTACGTGTTTTTTTTACTTTTGCGCACCCAGCATTGTTCATTGACGCACTACAAATCTAAAACAGCAAATTCTTATTCACCACAGGGAATTAAAGGGGCAAAAAATACATTTTTTATATCAAAAAATAACAGTTACGGTTTTTTTTGACTTTCACACCCACATTGTTCATTGACCAGCATTTTTACGTAAAATTTTTTTTTAAAACAGCAATTCTATAAAACACCACAGGGAATTGAAAGGTGCAAAAAAAACCGTTTATTAATCAAAACATAACAGTTCCGTTTTTTGATTTTTTCACACCCAGCTTGTTCATTGACGCAGCATCTACGAAAATCTAAAACAGCAATTCTATATTCACCACAGGTGAATTTTGAAAGGGCAAAAAATTTTGTTTATTATCCAAAAACAAAACATTACGTTTTTTTTTGACTTTTGGCGCACTCAGCTTTGTTCATTGACGCGCATCTACGAAATCTTAAAACAGCAATTTTTATATTCCCCACGGTGAATTAAAAGGTGCAAAAAATACCGTTTATTATCCAAAAATAACAGTTTAGTGTTTTTTGTATATTGCGCACCCAGCATTGTTCATTGCGCAGCATTTTTAAACTAAATCTTAAAACAAAATTTTCTATTTTCACCACATGAATTGAAAGGTGAAAAAAAATACCGTTTATTAATCAAAACATAACATTTACGTGTTTTTTTGACTTTTGCACACCCCATTGTTCATTGACGCAGCATCTACGTAAATCTTTAAAACAACAATTATATATTCACCACAGGTGAATTGAAAGGTGCAAAAAATACCGTTTATTATACCAAAACATAACAGTTAGGTGTTTTTTGACTTTTGCACACTCAGCATTGTTCATTGACGCAGCATCCAGGTAAATCTTAAAACAGCAATTCTATTGTCACCACAGGTGAATTGAAAGGTGCCAAAAATACCGTGTATCATACGAAAACATAACAGATACGTGTTTTTTTTGACTTTTGCACACCCAGCTTTGTTCATAGACGCAGCATCCACGTAAATCTTAAAACAGCAATTCTATAGACACCACAGGTGAATTGAAAGGTGCAAAAAATACCGTGTATTATACTAAAACATAACAGATACAGACATAACAGACTCCATTTCCCGCCACTTTTTAATCTGGGGGTCATAATCGACGCTCACTATCGAAAAACCTTATCGATAGCGGCCGACTATCGACTATCGATCGATCTCGATAGCCAACGCAATCGCTCAACACTACCACCCAGCCCACTGTCCCTGCCTACTTGGCGTGCTGTCCTAAATGGCAGACCACTACTTGACGGCATGCCCTATGCTACTAATTGAAGGGCCTTCAGGGGAACGTGAAGTCAAACAGTCTGGGTCGATAATGGGACAGGTACGTCAAATCCACAAATCAGAAACCAAGAGAATAACGGGAAGCAAGCCGAGGGTCAAAAAACTGGAGGTAACGCGGTACAAAATCGTAGGAGAGAAACTTAGTCGAGGAGCAAGCCGGAGTCAGGAAATCAGTAGTAACAAACAAATCAAAAAATCATGGGAAGCACAAGGGAGAACCTTTCTCAGGCAAAGATTGTCAGGAATGAGCGAGTTTAAATAAGGAACCTGGAGCCCGCCCCAGCAGACGATTGGTGCAGCCTCCGGGCCCCCATATTGGCCAGTGCGACACACCCTCTGACCTGATTAGGAGCCAACCTGTCACTCCTAGGCTCATCATCCTGGCCTCTCCCTGGGTGTGTCGACTGACTAGAGGGATTAACCCCCGCCATGCCTTGCTGCTCCATGACGGAAACGTGCGCCGTGACATTAAGATGTCCAATTGCTGCGGCATCTAAATGGTTAAACAGCAGGAGGCATAGGAGGCCCCACCTTCTATGTAGTGGACAAACTACGTATGAGGTAGCTCCCTACGTATGACCTTACTGACACCATGACGTACTCGTATGTCATATGTCGGTAGGGGGTTAAAGGCAAAAGGTGGTCATATCAAATTTTAAATAGATTTTTTTCTGTTTATTTACTCTTGTCAATTAAAAAAATAAATAAACTATTAGCACATCTATTTTAGAAAGCATTCTTGCTTTGCAGCATTTTTCCACACTGGTCTTTTGCACAGTAGCTGCACCCAGCAATCAACAAGGCAAAGAGAATTAAACTCCCTGCAACTAGCTAATTGGATTCTTAGTAAAAAGAAGATGATTTACAGAAGGCAGAATACTATTCTGTACAAAATGACACACATGATGGCCCATGTATCAATTACAGCCTAAAAGTTAGTATTAACAAGCCACATTTTCTCTCAATGGACATACTGTATATCTTTTTTCAACCATACTACACAGATAACCAGTATTACAACATTTCAAAGTATATCAAAGTATATAAACAGGTTGTCTGGACTTATCTTTGCTATCGGGTAATTCCAAAGAGATGGGACCATTATGCAAATAAATTATCTGTTTGTTTTGTTTTTAGGTACAAATAACCCAGCAGACCTCTCAGACCATAGGTTCCTACTTCACCTATACCTACCAACTGCAATTGCAACAACTATTAAAGGAGTTTTGTCACAATATAATGTTGATGTGGGATCCTCCAAAATGGGTATTTAATCACTTTTCTAAATATAAGTGATTACAAAAAGTGAAGCCTATGAGAGGCCCTTAGTTACTTAAAAGTTTGCATCAGACACACCAGGAGAGCTGACAGGCCACGCTTGCTTTTCTGACTTCTTTCTGAGACAGGAAACATAATGACTCCAAGGGACTGTGGAGAAAGTGCATGTATGAGGTTTGGGCTGAAAATAACAATCCCTGGTTGTAATTTTTTTATTGAGGAACATTCCCGACGCTCCCTTACTTCTGCCCTGTGCCCCGCTGCTCAGTCCCCCCCTCCCTCTCTGCAGATTTCATGATTTGTTTATATTTTCTCCTGAGCCAAAAAGGGGAGGAAAGCAACAAAACCTTTGTGGCAAAACCCCTTTAAAGCCTAAATTGCATAAGTCTATACTGCAATATTGCATTAGGTCTAAGAGGTATTAACCAAAAATTTCTATACTGAAGTTCACTATTTTAAGATACCTATAAATTTTTTATTGGGTCCCAAACAATTTTTTCTACCACTTTAAAACATGACATCCTAAAAAAAAACCAAAATTTAAATTTCAAAAAATCCCCAATGACAATAAACCCAAGAAATCATCGTTTCTTTAAAAATCAGTGTTTCACATAATATGATCCAAATGCATTCTTTACATCAGAACACTATTTTACAACATTTAAACAGTCTCTAATTTCTTTCTATCTAAACTATTGCATGCGTATATTTTTCTACAAAGCGGCCACTGAACATACCACATCCTGCTGTGGGAGAGTGAAAATAGGACTCGCTGCTAGGTCCTTTTCCTGGTGAACAGACAAAAACACAAAAAAATGACCTATTTGTTTTGTGGTGTCTGTAGAAGAAATGGGAAATTCACAACTTAAACATAATGTAATTTTAATAATATCAATAATAATAGCAGTAAAGGAAAATAACTTTAATCCAGCATGCTATAACTCATATTGTCTGAGAATCTGACATCTTCTCCAGCACAGAACTAAAATGTAATGTGGAATTGTAGAACAACAGAAATAAGAGACAGCAAAGTTACCAATGTAATATTATATTTCAAGATTTCTTCCCAGTTGTTTTCTATCCTTATAAAGTATGTTTTACCTATTTGTCAGTGAATAATCTTGATCATAGAGCACTAACTACCTTGGTGTAACAAAGGAATAAATTTTACTTCAGATTAAAAGAAAATATAAGAAAAACAAGGCTAGGTTAACATCTGCACTGGAGGTTCCATTCAGAACCACTGCGGCAGAGGTCCAAATGGAACCTCCGAAAGAGATGTGAACCTAGACTATGAGGGGAAAAGAAGAATGTTAACTGACATTAAATTTTTAGCGCGTTCGGGGTTTTAAGCAACCCTACCTCCTTTGCCGGTGCCTGAAAAAAATTAAATAAGGGGGAAAAATATATATATTTTTGTAAAAAATTTAAAAAAATTAACTTTTTTATATTTGTTGACTTTTAAAAAAAAAGGGGAAGAAATTCTCAAAAACACTACTTTTTTTCTTGGCTTTTGAGTTTTTAGAAAATTAGGGCATGTCCCCAGGGCCCCGGGTTTTCAGCTGGTTTTTCACCGGTTTGCGGTTTTTTTCAGACCACCAAAAAACAGGCCGGAAAGGCCAATTTTGCCTATGGAAAACCCCCCGCAAGTCCCCCCCTGCACGGGTTTTCCGCCCGGGGGTTTTTACGCCCGTGGGCTGCTCAAAAAACATTGAGCATGTTCATTCTTCCGTCCAAATATGAACACCTCAATGGGAGGGCTGTTCTCTGCTCATCGCGGAGAAAAGCGCCTTCCCCCACCCCCACCCTCCCGCGGCCCGGTGGGGAACGGCCAAAACCGGACAATACCGTCAGGTAAAACCGCCCAGATTTGTCCGCTCCCCGTGGGACCAGCCTTAGATTGCGGGGTTGTCCAGCAAACCAACCCCCCCCCCCCCAAAAAAAAAAAAAATCTCAGATGGCTTGTCTGAGTTTTCATTCATTTCTTTGTGATATTTTCTGTACTAACTTGCTTTTCTTGTGCTAAAGCAGCCCCCCCCCGGTTTTTTTGGTTTTGCCCTAGGTAAATATGGCATGTAGTTCCCCTTTTTCCCCCAATGGAAAATTCAGCCCACTCCATACATTCTTGGGCCCTTTTTTGCCTGGGAAGAAGTTTCACCCTAGGCGGTCACCTACTGTTGCCTACCCGTCATCCTCGCCCTGCAGCTACCCTTCCTAACAGCTGAGTAGCAGCATTTCATGTTTGAAAAGTCTTTCCTTTTCCTTGCAAAACTACAGGGACCAGAATATTTTGCTGTACTTAGTTACATCAATACATTCTGTGGTATATTTACTTTTCTGATGCAAACACATTTTTCAATAAGTACAAACATGTATATAATGTATACAGTAAACAATAAAAAATTGGGTTCTTCTTTGCATTTTTTAGTTAAATACAGCGGGAATTCAATTGATGATGGATGGTTAAAAAAACCATTCAGACGTTAAAGGGAACCTGACGGGTTAGCCCCCGGTTGGGGCAGCAAAAGCCAGGTCAAATGCTGTTTCCAGCGCTTTGTCCCTTATTCTGTACGATGCTGGAGATTTTCCTTGCAAAACTACAGGGACCAGAATATTTTGCTGTACTTAGTTACATCAATACATGGGTTAGCTGGCAGTTATTCACAGTTTTCAACCAAAATTCAAAATAGTTTGTCATTGAGGTGGCGGGGGGCACCTCAGGGGGCGGGGTTTGAAAAAACCTGAACTCGCTCTTCAATGACTCTTCTGGCTGAAAACTGAAATTTTGACTTTAAAAATACAAAAAACTACAGTACTTACAGAATAAGGGACACAGTGCTGGAAACAGCAGGTCTGACACTAGCTTGTTCTGTCCTCAGCCAGGGGGTAAAAACAATGTGACAGGTTCTCTTTAAATAGTTCCAATGCTTGACACTTGTCATGCGTTTTTGAATGCTTCATATTAGAAATTTTTTAAATCTCGTCTGCATTAGAAAGTATCCACCAGGGTGGAATAAGGAATTGAAAAAGGGCCCACTGCTGGAACCCCCACTGATTACTAAAACAGGGATCCTAATACTCCTACTCCAAATGAGTTTGAATAGATCAGTAATTATGCATGCTCACCTACATTCCAATTAAAGACTATAGGACATACATCTTATATACATTGAATAGTACAACAGCACTCAGAGATAACCACCCCTCTACTCAAAATACTTTAGAACTGAGGGCTCAACACTTTATTTTTTTGCATGGGGCCGCACATTGAAACCCCCTCATCATACTTTTATTCACCATCTTGGGATGTTGAAAAGACTAATATAGTCTGCTCCAAATACCCTATGTGTGCTTTCCTATTTTATCTAGACCTCCAGTAGTACCACAAAGCTGTCATCTGTAATAAAATCTGCAGTAAACCATCTAATGATCTTAAAGAAGTTTTACCACAAACTATTCCCTGATAACTAATCTATAGTTAATATATAACTTTTAATCATATAATTTAAAAATAAATTACTCCCCAAAAAAAGCTTATAAACATACTTAAGTGGCCACAGCACCCCAACGTTTCCAGGCAAAGTGCCACAAAAGCTCAAGTGTCATGGAAGTGATGTAGGGTAAGCACATTAAGGATTGGTTACTCACGATAAGATGTCCTCAGATTCTCCAGGCTGCATATTGACTTCTACTCATTTTCATTTCTTTACGAGTCATCCCTAGTGTTTTTCAAGCTTTCACAGAATAAAGTAAGAGAAGTGGAGTATATATGCTGTAACTCTCTCTTATCGGTGCTTAGGAAGACCCTTATATGGATCACATAGTAATTGCCCCAAAAAGGGCAGCCCCGTTAAAATAAACCCGGTTCCCCCTATAAAACCTTAACATCTAGGCTTGCTAGTGACCTATAAGGAAGGGTTACAGTATATATATGGTCTCCGCGTCTCTTGCTTTATACAACAAAACCTTAAACACCAGGGAGGATTTGTAAAGAAATTAAAATGAAGTCAATATGCAACCAGGTGAATTTGTGGAAATCTAACCGTGAGTAACCAGTCCGAAAAAATTTTTTCCATATTGCTCATCCTACATCAGTGTTTCTCCAAACCCGGTCCCCAGGGCCCACCAACGGTCATGTTTTTCTGGTTTTCCTTAGCATTGGGAAGGGAATCATTATTTCAGTGCATTTGCACAGGTGATATCATTTTGTCAGTGCATTCTGTGGGAGATCCTGAAAACATGACCTGTTGGTGGGCCTTGAGGACTGGCGTTGAGAAACACTGTCTTACATCATTTGGATGACACTTAAGCTTTTGTGGCACTTTGCCTAGAGTGCTATTGTGGAGCTACTCTATAGAATACTGTTAATAAGACATTTTTAGGGCTTGTTCACACGGTTTTCACTCCGTGTTACAAGCGCTTTGTAGATCCGTTTTGGGGACCGACGGAGCGGACCCCAAAACGGATCTAGCAATTAGCAGTGACTTTATCACTGCTCGCTATGACGAACATGCAGCGGCGTTCACATGAAAGATCACCGCTGCGTGTTTCAAAAGTGCAGCTCGGGTCCCTCTTGCAAAAAAAATCATGCAATTCTTTTCAAGAGGGACCCGAGCGGAGCTTTTGAAACACGAAGCGGCAATCTCTCATCTGAACGCCGCTGCGTCTTCCTAATAGCGAGCAGTGATAAAGTCACTGTGAATTGTTAGATCCATTTTGGGGTCCGCTCTGTCGGTCCCCAAAACGGATCTACAAAGCGCTTGTAACACGGAGTGAAAACTCCGTGTGAACAAGCCCTTAGGGAGTAAGAGTAAAGAGGGTTTTATATGACAAAAAAAGTAACCCTATACTGGCCTCTCACAGCTAGCTGCGAGCCGACAGTGCACGTGAATAAAGAGAGGGACTTGCATCCGTCCTCCTTATTCAGTTCCATGGGAGCTTCCGGAGATAGCGGATGTGCTCGGCTATGCTTCACAGAAAATTTCCAAAACTATTTACTGATAAATAAGCGCCAGTTAAAATATAACTTGTAATAATATAATTTTAAAAATAAATTCAGATGACTCTGCTCACTCTGTCTCATTATGCACAGAAAAGCTGGAACGTGAGCTGCAGAAAATATCAACCTTTTGCGTGTGCTCCATTGGACAGGGTAAAAAAAAAGAAAAAAAGCACACAAAAACACTCACAATATATGTTTTCAATGCAAATCTAAAATGGTTGCTGAATGAAGACTAATAACTAGAGATGGGCGAATTGATTCTAATGAAGTGGAATTCATTTAGAATTTCAGGAAAACTTCGGTTCTGAAGAAGTCGAAATTTGGGGGACTTGGGTGAACGAAGTGTGCTTTTGATTGATAAAATGGCTGCGAGCAAAATGGCGCTACATGGGGCAAAGCACTCTGGGAGGAAGAAGGGCATAGCCTGCATGACATGTGCAGAGAAAGAAGCCAATCAAAGACCGGCGGGATTCTGTGACGTCACCGCACTATATAAGTCGGGGCGCGACGCTGGGAGCTCATACCGCTCATCACTGTACTGATCAGGGAAGGTGCTGCCGCCCCCCCCCCGGCTGATTGTTACTGAAGGAAAACTGATTTTTATTAGGCGATTTTTGTGGGGTTGTCTCAGTTGTCTCAGAGACTGCTATCTCTTAACGTTCTATTTATGATGTTTTGGGGTATTGGAATTGAAATCCAGTGGTGTGGGGGCCCCCACTGCAGATGCTTATACATTTTAAATCCTTTCCTGCTCACAGCCACATTGAATATCCCAAGGGGGATATAAGCCAGTTCTGTTAGTAGTCATTTAATGAAACAGTGTTTTTACAATTAGACAAAATACCATTCATTTTTGGCTGCTCATTTCTTTGGCGCAATTTAATTCCAGGGGTTATATTAAGCGTTGTTATTCAGCTGTAGTGACTTCCCAAGAAAACCGTCAATTTTAAATGCCAAAAATATATACCATTTTTACTGTAGCATTAATTCACCAAGCGGTAGGTTATTTACTATTTTATCTCTTGTTGTGTTGGCGTAAAAAATACGCCATTGTAACACGTACAAAAGCTTCTAGTTTGTGGATGGCCTCAAATTGCTTTGGCGCCAATTAAATCCAGGGGTTATTTAAAGCGTTGTTTTTCAGCTGTGGTGATCACAAGAAACCGTACATTTTCTATGCCAAAATTTATATACATTTTTTCCTGTAGATAATTCACAAGCAAAAGATTTATTATCAATTTTATCTCTTGTTTGTCGGTAACGTATAAATCATAATCCGCGTTGTAACACGATACAATGCTACATAGTTTGTGGTGGCTCAATTCTTTGGCCGCAATTTACATCCAGGGGTTAATATAGAGTTGTTTTTCAGCTGTGGTCGATCACAAGAAACCGTACATTTTACTAACGCCAAAATATTTAAATTTTTCATGTAGCATAATTCACATGCAAAAGCGTTACATTACAATTTTATCTCCATTTTTTGTGGGGGCGTAAATAAAACACACGCTCTTGGATCATCGATACATAGCGTCTTGTTATTGTGGTGGATCACATAGTCTTTGGCAGATTGTGTATTAATGGGTGGTTTGGTTGACGGGGGGGGGGAGATGAGGTGTGGGGGTCGAATTGGGTTCAGGATGGGGATCCGAAATAATGTGGTATGGTGGATAGGGTTAAGTAATTAAAAGCAAAGGATAATTAACAAATTTTCATCTCCGAAGCATGGTTGTGTGGCGTAGAAAACAACGACTATTGTAAACATGCTTACAAAGCACACTAGTTTGTGGTGGATCAAATTGTTGGCGAAATTTACATCACAGGGGTTTATTTAAGCGGATGTTTATTTCAGATGTGGTGATCCAAGAAAACCGTCATTTTCACGCCATAAATATATAATTTTTTCCTGTAGCAATTAATTCACAAGGCAATGGTTAATTACAATTTTATCTATTATTGTCGTGGTGTAAAAAAAACACCGAATTGTAAACGCTACAAAGCTGGGAATACTTAGTTGTTGTGGCATCAATCTCATTTGGCGACAATTTACATCTCCAGGGAGTTTATTAGAGTTGTTTTTCAGATGTGGTGATCACAACGAATCCGTATTTTTACAACGCCTAAATCTTATACATTATTCCTGTAGCATTATTCAACTAGCATAGTGTTATTTTCAATTTTTATCTCTTGTTGTGTGGCGTAAAAAAACTCACGAATTGCTAACACGCCTACAATTCGCTATCTAGTTTGTGGATTGGCCTCAATTTCTTTGGCGCTATTTACATCCTGGGGGTAATTAAGCGTTGTTTTTCAGCTTATGGTGTACTCCATGAAACCGTCATTTTCACGCCAAAATATATACATTTTTCCTGTAGCAATAATTCACAAGCAAAGGTTAATTAAATTTTATCTCTCTGTTGTGTGCCGTAGTAAAAACACGAAATTGTAATCACACTTACAAAGCTAGTAGTTTGTAGTTGCTCAATTCTTTGGCGCAATTTTACATCAGGGGTTAATTAAGCGGTTGTTCTGCCAGTTGTAATAAGTAATATGAAAACATTTGTTTTTCCACCGCCACAGAAGAAATTCTGTAGCATAAATTCATATCCGTAGGATAATTAAGCTCTGTGTGTGCTTCTCCTATTCAATAAAATACACAGTTTTTTAAAGGCACAAACAAGTAACTTTTTTCCTGCCCATTTGTGGGAGCGGCAATTTATATCCAAGGGTTACCAAGCTTTTACTGGGTTCTTTTGGCGGTCAAATACAGCGGTATGTATTTATCATTTACAAGTTTTCTGCTTAAAACAGTGTCTGTTAAATTTTCTAGAACAATCAGTTATGTCCTAGACAGAGAATTGGTGGCCAGCTCTTCACTGCGAGTAGGCAGTAGGCACAAACATTCCAGGCCACGGGCACAGCTCAGCAAAGGGGAAGTCGACACAGCAGGGACTCGGTGAGGCCCACAACTGCGTGTCATCTAGAGGCGTGTATTGACTAGCAACCCAAGCGGTTCTTGATTGGTTGACTAGGTCTTCCACTTCCTCACAGATGACATCTGACATCAACAGCCAAGAGTCTGGTGGGAATGTCTGACACAAAACCATTAGTTGGCATGGCCGGTGAGGGTCAGCGGACCTAACTCTGTCACTCAACACAACTTTGTCCAATCCGGATTACCTCAGCCAGAGATCTACTATGTGGTCTGGGATCAGCGCCATATATATAGCGGGCATGAAACAATTTGAGGAGGCCAGGTCAGCAAGCTACATGGCAGAAAAGAAAATTGGGGCCAATTATCCCCCTGCTTCTTGCAGTAGGGGCGGCAAAGTATAGATGTTGAGAGTGGCATGCTGACGGTCATGTCTTGAGGGGTCAGCCTCTGAATAACATGACCTGTGATGAGGACAGCGTGACGATGAAACAAAATAGATGATGATGTAGCCGTCGCACCTTGAGGAAGCAGGGTGAGGCAAGGGCTTCATCATCGTCAAGGAGAAGAGGGCCGTCAGCTTGCGCAGTCAGGCAGCGGCACAGCCAGCAGTGGGTCGTGTGGCCGTGAGTCAGCAGGATAGCAGCAGTGTGAGGTCGGCGAGAAAGAGGCACGGGGTTTTTAAAAACCGCTTCGCAGGTCACCAAGAAAGTAGCGGCTCAGGGGCTCAGCGAGGCAGTGGGGCAGTAGTCAATCAGTTGCGGTGCGTTGGCGGTAAAATCCGATACTCGGCGGTGTTCTGGCAGTTCTTTGCTAAGACAACGGAGGAGCCGAATATGGGTACTATGTAGACATCTGTAAGCAGAAAAGTGAAGCCTGTGGACAGGATGCTAACGGTTGGCACCACGGCCCTGCGTCATACACATGCAGCTGTCTACCATACGGTGGCTGGAGAGAAAAACATGGCTCAGATGTGAGAGTCCATTCCTGCCGCTGCAGCAACAGCAGAAGAAGCGGCCAGTTGGCACGCATGCCATTGCAGACAGGTCAAGGCTCCAACACATATGCAGAAGTGGAGCTGTTTCTTTTTTTGACCATATTCTCCCCGGTCCAGTGCTCCTCTGCTCCTTTGCTACTCTTGGCGCACAGAAGTCGATCAGCAAGAGGCGATTGCAAAAGAGGACAACTGTTTGGTCCAAAACATCCTAAAGGTGCAGCTAGCTTACCGTGCTCATGTTCCAAGTGTCTGGTACTGCAGGTCCCTCCCTTTCCAAATGGTGGACTCTGCACCGTTCAGAGAAACTAATGGTTGTGCTCTGAGCCGAGATGGGTGAGTTCCAAAGCTGTAATTTCTTCTTCCAAAATGCAGTTAAGCCAGCACTCTCATAAATATGTAGATAAAGAAGTTGGGCCAGTCCCTTGAGCTTACTCGGTTTGTTCCACGGAGCACGGGCAGAGCGGACGTATGGAGACTGTATACTTGGTCAGGGCCAGTACATGTCCTTTAGGACACACTGGGTGATTGTTGCTTCAGGGCCCTGGATCTACCAAAAACTTGGACAGGAGCACGACGTTTATCCTTTTGAGTTGTCATACTGCGGCTCCTGCGCAAATGTAAGCTCCTACTCCTCCAAAACATCTCAGCCTCTAAAAGTACTGCTCCATCATACCACGTGTGTAGGCGCACAGCACCCGGTTGTCACGCAGTTCTTCACCCTGGATTGCCTCACGCGTGAACGAAGTCACACAGGGGAGGAAATGCTACGCGATATGCAGCAAGAAATACGATGTGTGGCTTCTCCGACGCCAACTGCAAATCGGAACAATGTGACGGACAATGGGAGGAACATGGTGGGGCATCGCGCTGACCACCGAAGAGGGATGGTCCATTGCGCATTGGCATGGAGCACGTGTTCAATCTTGTTGTGAAAAAGGTTACTGAAGTCCTCTCACAGATTCAGAAACCATTATGAAATTGGCAAGGAAAAACTGGGCATGATATTTATCCCATTCGTACAAAGCCAGCAAACACCTCATCCAAGTTGCAGCGGCAGCAGAACGGCCTCCCACAAAAAACTCTGTTATGCGATGTTTACACACCCGTCGGAATTCCAGTCTGACATGTTGGACGACTGTTATGAAACAGAGAAAGGCCATTAACAATTTTTTGATGATCCAGGCATGACAGAAGCACTTACCCTGTGTAACTTTGATGTCAGCCATTGGCAGTCATTGCGTGAAACCTGCCGTTTGTTGAGGCCATTCGAGGTGGCGACGGTTATTTATCAGTCGCCAAGGGGACTACGGGATGAATAAAGTCATTACATCTGCTTAATGTCTGGAACAGATGCTGAAAATCTGGTCTGGCAGGGGAAAGGGAGACGTGGCAGACTACATCTCGCGGCCAGTTGAGTCCGGTGGGGTCTGAAATGGTTGGAGGAGAGAGGACATTGGAGCAGAAAGACATTGGTCTGTTGAAATGAGTGGATTTTTTACCCAGGTGACAAAGACGAGGAGGAGCAGGAGAAGCTGGAGGAGATAGTTGGAGATGAGGAAGGAGGGCAGATGATCCCGCAAGCACGTGGCAGTATACAGTGGAGATGGCAGGCAGGAGCCCCTCGGAGGTCCCACTTGTGCAGATGGCCCGCACAGCATGTGATTTGCTGGCGACAGTGACAGCCGATTAGTCAGAAACCGGCAGAGCGTGAATTCTGGCTCTCCCCCTATTGGACCCTCGCTACCGGTCCAAAATGGGAGCACTTTTTCACACAGCTATTGAGAGGGGGACAAACTCTATATACTATAGGGAAATCCTCCGTAGTAACGTTGGCCGCTGCCCATAGTGCGTGCATCATCCCTCCTCTGACCGGGGGGGTTATTCAGCGCTTCACGCTACTACTTGCCAGACCGGCTGCCGGGGGAATGGTGGGGGGAGGGGGGGAGGGGGGTCGGAGCAGTACCAGCTCCCCGATCAGCAGACCTAAGTCTAGGAGTCATCGATGAGCAGCTTCATTCAACACGCCCTAGTTGAGGAGGGCAGTACGCCAAGCAGCAGCAGCAGGGTCACTGGAGCAGACCCTGAACCAAAGGTAGTGGCCTACTTGGAAAGCACTATGCCACCCAGTTAGAAGATCTGCTTGATTCTGGGCAGCCATAATGGATGTGTACGGCCGCAACTTAACGAGTTTGCTGTGGAGATGCTGTTCTGCCGGCCAGTCTGTGTGCATCAGAGAGGGGTGATCCAGTGCGGCGGGGGCCATCGTTACCCCATGGAGAACTCTGCTTGTCCACGGGAAATTGGAAAAAATGTCACTATTGTCAAGATGAATAAGGCGTTGATCGGGCCAAGGATCTCCACACACACATTGCCTTAGGCGTCAGCGACTACAATCAGCTATGAAGCCTTCACCCAAACTGTGAGAAATGAGTCTGGGTTCAAACTTTACCTGACTCAGACCACTTTTCTGATTGAAGCACACCCGCCCTGCATGCCACACATCTGCTGACAGTTTCTCCATCTGCCACCTAACAATCCATTTACCAGGGACTGGTATTGACAACCAACTCCACACTCTGTCATTGTGCAATGTCTGACTCATGCTGCTGATGTAGCTTGGCTGCCGTGAACCTTCACACTATGTCATTGTGCCATCTGTTGACTCATGCTGTTGCTCCTGCCGCGTCACACCCACTCTCTATCATTGTGCCACTCTGTGGTCTATTCCTGTTTTTGAAACCTCCAGAATATCATTGTGCCCACTGTTGCACCTCATGCTGCTGCTTGTGCTGCTGCCGTGACTACCTCACTCTGTCATTGTGCAATGTCTGACCTTCAGCTGATGCTCTGGCTGCTGCCGTGTCCTACACACTGTTATTGTGCAATGTCTGCCCCTCATGCTGCTGTTGTGGCTGCTGCATGACTTACACACTGTTTCATTGTGCACTGTCTGAACCTCTTGTTGCTGCTGGGCTGCTGACCGTGACCCTCCACACATGTGTCATTGTCCCACTCTGTGGCCTATTCCTGTTTTTCGCCACACATTCAGAAGGTCATTTGTGCCACGTTTGAACCTCTTGCTGATGCATGTGGCTGCTGCCGTGACCTTACACACTACTGTCATTGTGCACTGTCTGACCTCATGTTGATGATGTGGCTGCCTGCCATGACCTTCTCACTGTACATTGTGCCACTGTCTGACCTCATGCTGCTGTGTGGCTTGCTGCCGTGACTCCCTCATCACTGTGTCATTGTGCCACTGTCTGACTTCATGCTTGCTGCTGCTGTGGCTGCTGCCGTGACCTACACACTCTGTCATTGTGCCACTGTGTCATTGTGCCACTATGTCATTGTGCCACTCAGTGGCCTATTCCTGTTTTTGCCACCTCTAGAATGTCATTGTGACAACATCTCTGACCTCATGCTGATGTGGCTGCTGCCGTCACCTCCTCACTCTGTACTAATGTTGCCCCTGAGTATCAGCTTGTTTTTTTCCAAGCTTTCTCTGGCTATGACTTTGTAGGCAACATTCCGTTGTGTTTTTTTGGTCAGTTGTGCCCTTTAAGTGCAGGGAATTTTTGGGAGTGAGCAATTCTCAAGAGCGGCAGCAGTCATGTGCGTGTCATACTAAAACACAAAACCATTGTAGAAGGACCAAACAAAAAAGGGCTCCCAGCTGCATATTTACGACTATGGCACAACATTATACGCACCCTGCAGGCTCTGTGCAGCCGGAAATAGCTGATTTTTTAACGTGATTCGTGCCGAAGTAATTCGGAACGAAGTTATTTTTTGCCGAGAAATTCGGCGAAGTGAACGAAACGAATTTCGGGAAATTCGCCCATCTCTACTAATAACACTTACACTAACAAACATATATGGGTTTTATATATTGTATTTCCACTGTAATTTTATTCCGCATTGAAGTCTGATTATCTTTGCTGTAGTATTTTACATATATTTGGAACCAACATTTTTCCGCCCAAACAGATTTGATTGATTATTGATTTGCTGTGTAATTACAATGAAGTGCTGCAACATAATAAAGATTTCTTTATTTTCCATTTCATTGCTCACACTTTCCTACATGAAAAGACAGTTTATCTCCCATGTTCATATTGCTACACTCTTTACAGTAGCTCATTAAAAATCACGCAGAAAAATAAGACAGAACACAGTAAAAACTAATTGCCCCTGTCCAATGTCTCGGTGTACTTACTGGAGAGTTTGTTCATTAATTCCAAGCTTCAAGAGTTTGTATCTTTTTTATGACTGTTTATATTTCGTGGTTGCTCTTCCAGAATGAAGCTGCAATAATCACAGAAATAAGTCTTTCCTCCATGCTTATGTATTGTAAAGTATTTACAGATTATAAATAGGACTTCTACATCAAGTGAACACGTTTAATCTGCTTCTCAGGCAGTCCTACAGTTAAAACAAGAACTCAGCACATGGTAATAGTAAAACAATAGTAAGTTCTTTACTTATATACAATAAAAGGGGTCGTCAAACAAAAGTGATCCTAGAAAAGACCTCATGTGTGTAATGTGGTGGGACTTGTTTGCTGTTTAAACTTGAAAAATTTTTAAAGTGTTGTTCATGAGCCCTTAAAAATTTTTTTGTTTTAAACCCCTGAAAAGTAAAAGTTTTTCTGCTCAAAATGGGGGGGAAAAAACAGACAACCATATTAATGACCAATCCGGAGAATAATTACTGACAATCAAGGCTAGTGATCCTCCAGTAGGCCTAGGCTCTGGTACATACATGGGCCTCAAGGAAAAGAAGGCAACCCTACTTAGAGTTGACCTTTGGGCCAAGCGCATGGCCCACAGTTGATTTATATGTGTTGATTTACATATATAAATCTGTTAAACATAATTAATGGCATGCTATATGTCCAATGATAAGAGCAAAGTTTATGATGTATTTCAAAATGGACATGTATAGATAGAGGTTGGGCCCTTGGAATCAGTTCCTCTAGTGGACCAGCCTACTTTTAGTATGAAGGCAATAGATACTTTGATACCCTAACGGATTGACATATTTGAGACTTACAATTCTGAAAGGTATTTAAAGGGAACAGTAAATTTATTTTCAGAGTCAAAGATGTAACTTGAACCTCCGGGACCCAGTGCAATGTCTGCAACAGAGCCCTCATCTATCATATTCTGTTGATAGTACTGATAAAATTATGTGGAAAATTAATAGCGTATATTTAGACAGTCTTCGAATATTTTCATACACATTTTTTTTTAAATTTTTTTCGAAAAGTGGCTAATACCTTTAGGCTTCCCATAGACATTACATTTTCAACAATGGAACAGATTTAGATCTACTGATAGTCAAATGTCCTCAGCACCTGGCTGGTCTCCACTTATTAGCTGCTTTTGTCTGAAATAAAGGCAGTAATAAAGCAGCAACTTATTTCCCCAACTTTATTAAGCTATTTTGTCTATCCAAGCCATATGGGCATTTCCCTAAGGAAATTCAGTGTTAAACGGGTTTTCCCATCCCAGGCATTTATGGCTTACCAATAGGCTAGGAGATAAATGTTGAATAGGTGTGGGTCTCATCTATGAGAGTGTGTTCAGCTGTGCTCAGAACTCCAGGTAGAAGAGAAGAGAGAGTTATGTATGCACAATTACTTTTCTGTTCTACACAGAGGAGTACAGGGGAATTTCTCAAGATTTAAGTGCCGATCCCAGGGATAAAACCTACATCTATGAGACATTTATGGAATTTCTTATGCTATGCCAAGTGTCTGAGATGTGAACACCTCTTTAACAATGGTTGGCATCAATTTAGTGCAAGTGACATGGAAAATCAGTCATTGGAGTGCAACATTTCACAGTGACATTTAGTCTTGAAATGATATACCACTCACCATAGAGAAGGATCTTTCATGTGATGTGAACTTTGTGTAGGTACGGGGTAGACTGCTTGCTCTGTCATCGTTGTCCCTGGCTGTTTCATGTATGTTCTCTACAGGCTCATACAAACTATCCATGGATCCCTCCTGCAAAAATACATTCACAAATATTAGTTTACAGTTTGTTAACACGGTATGCTGTTGATCACTGACACATGTACTCAGGGTCGGAACGACAGGTAGACAAAGGTAGGCGAGTGCCTAGGGTACAACTTCATCCTTGACAGAAAAGGGGGTATGTGGTGGGATGAATTTTCCATTGGGGGAGGGAGAAGCGCTATGGGCGACATGTATGAATTCTGGCGCTGATAGACCAGTTCTAAATTACTTTAAGGTAGTATATATTGCGCCAGAATGTATGAACCTGTTCTTCTGCAGGTCATACATACAAGCGCAGTGTAGTGCCAATACGACAAGTCTGGCTCAGGCACCACCTTTACCCTGGTCTGGCTGTTCTTCTGCAGGTCATACATACAGGCACAGTGTAGTGCCAATATGACAACTCAGGCTCAGGCACCACCTTTACCCTGGTCTGGCTGTTCTAACTGTTCTACGCCAAAGTTCTGGCATCAAAGAATCATAAATGTGTCTACTATGAATGTGGTGCGACGCCCCCAGAACGCCCCTAATCTTTGGTGCACTAAAAAGTGTTTTTTTGCACATTACAAAGGCACTTATCGCGACAAAGTTTGGTTCAATGTACACCAGAAAACTGGTGCTGCCCCATTCATACATGACGCCCTATGTGTCTTATTTGCCTAAAGCACCAAAATACCTTGTCCCAGTCCTACATGTACTGTAGCCATACATTTGTGTAGATAGGGTGCAAGAGTTGACCTATTCTTGGACGTCTACTCAGTCATATGTAAGTTAGGGTTCATGCATGTATAGTGTATAGTGACATGAGTTCCTTATATATCCGTAATACGGGATCACTAAGATACTTTATAACATTTGAGGGATACAGAGAGGTCTATAGCAGGGTATGGGTGTCATGTTATGGATCCATGAATGGATCCTTAAAAAGACCATGTTCACGAGTCTTATATTTGATCCTGGAAAACTGGATGAGACCAATATAGCTACATTGCAGTTTCTAAAAAGGATGTCTCCATCATCATCAAGTCTGTCCAGCTGTGCAGGTAGATATATCCCATATGGCTTTATATTCTGGAGAGCTTGTCTACCTCAACCTGACAGAAAAGAATGACTCAAATTATTCAAGAATATACCGTTTATGTGGATTGTTGCCAGATCCAGGACGTAAGTAAACTACATTAGCCATCTTAAGAGACAAAGGGGGTATAATTTTGTTATAGAGTCACAGAGGCATTATAGAAATGCATAGCTGCTACTATCGCTATTGAATTCATAGCAGGTCACACAAAATTAGGCTCCTCTTAGGGTGAAAACGGCCATCACTGAAAAGTATAAAGTCACTGAACCAGTCATAGGCTGCTTCCCACATTTATAACAGCGGACATTACATGGGCACCAGTCAAGTAAATTGGAGTTGCCCAAACTGGTCAGCCCCTGTAAGAAGGATGAACAATTATGAAAAATGAAAAACTTTGGGTGACATGTATGAACAGGGCTGCACTAGTTTTCTGGGGTACTTTGAGCCAAAAAGAATGTATGAACAGATGCACTCCATACTTTGGCATGATAAGTGCCTTTGTAATGTGCAAAAGATCAGGGGTGTTCTGGGGGCATCGCACCACATTCATAGAAGTAGACACATTTATGATTCTTTGACACCAAATCTAGGTGCAGAACAGTTAGAACAGACCAGGTTAAAGGTGGTGCCTGAGCCTGAGTTGTCATATTCGCACTAGACTGCGCCTCTATGTATGACCTGCAGAAGAACAGGGTCATACATTCTGGCGCAGTCTATACTACCTTAAAGCGATTGAGAACTGGTCTGTCAGTGCCAGGATTCATACATGTCGCCTTTTGTGTTTTGAAATCCCCTGTATTTTGGGGGGGAATATTTACAATGTAGTATTAGTATAGATCACTCTATAATCATAAAGCAAGAGTAAATAGACTGGTAACAAAGTTTTCAAATCCACAGATTAAGGAGCTACCAATACACTACAAAGAACTGTGGAAATGAGGACCATAAAATTAAAGGAGTCAGGAATCACCATTTACAAAAATTTGCTCAAAATTATTAATGAAAAAATAATAATGCGTATTATGTAACTAACCAGTAACACTTTCTATACATTAGCCCTATTATCTCACAAAAGAACAGGATATACTCAATACTTACTTCTATGTTTATACATTGCATATCTCTGTATCCATTTCTATCTCCTTATCTATTTTATATTAATGTATCTCACACATCTAACAATCTATATACTGTATCTATCTGTCTCATATTAATATTATATCTATTTCATATCTATCAATCTATATCTTCTATCTATCTATCTATCTATCTATCTATCTAGGTAGCTATGACGCACAAAAAGAAATAGAGACAGATAAATTAATAGACTGTAAATACATGATAAATTTATAAGAAGTGCGGAAAAATATTTTGCATAATAAACATATTTTGTTATAATTTGTGATAACATTTAGACTATTATAGTAAAGCTAAACTTGTCAGATGAAGTAGAGTCTTATATGGTAGCACAACCTGTGATATGTGTCATCATCTGTGGTTACATATAATAAGTCTAATGAGTTATAAGAGAATCTATTGTGCATAACGACAACACACTAAATTCAACCTGACTACACCTGTATGTACACTGAATATATACTGCATATAAATATAGAGAGAGAGAGTGACAGTTGTGGTTCAGGTATACAGTTTGGTGTTCACAGTAGGCAGCTATAGGTTAAGGCTTAGATGATAAATACATTGGATGATGATTTGTTACTAGCTAACACTATACAACCTGGTTATCTCTGAGAGAACGGTTATCACTGGATCCACCATCTTAAAGTGAACGTGCCACTTACCAGTGAGAAACAGAAGAGATTCATTGTGGAATGTGGGTTAAGTTCCGTCCTGAAAAGTTGTATTCCTCAGTGCTCCAATGGAAGAATGCTGATCTGTCGTGTCCTCCCAGCTGTTTGTATATTTCTTCCTAGAGATTACAGCAAGATAAAATCCCTGCAGTAATCCATAGGACTCAGAGCCCATTATTAAATGAGACAGGCTTTTCGAGTGGAAGCCATTCTGCGAATTAAAGAGACAACCATCCCATCAAGACAATAATCACTAGAAAAGAGATGGAAAGTGCTTCCAAATCATCTTATTGTCAGGTGACTGCACATATCATTGAAATAATTCATCGGTGTGTATTTTGGAGGACAAGAATGTATTGACAGATGTAGTCGGGTTGACTTGGTCAGATGTAGCTGGGTTGAGTTTTTCATCTATAGCATTAGGCTTTCAAAGTCTGTTACATGAGATTGTCTATGGCAACGGGTAAACCTACATGATTACTTGTTCAGTGAGATAACCCAATACCTAACAATGTAGCCTGAAGTCATCAAATACCAATATCATCATTTTCTTAAATATCTGTAACAGATTCCAAAACTATTTATCCTGTAAAGATCGTAGATTGCTTAATAGTAAATTACTACACATCCAAAATATTATGACCTCAAGTTTCATAGCAAAACAGCCTGCACTAGGCTTTTAACTTATTTACTGAAACTGCAAAAAATTGCAGAAAATTTACATAAATTTCAAAAATTGCAAAAATGTAAAACAATTAAAGAATTAAATTCTTCTAAAATTTGATTTTCTTAGTTGTCTTAAAACCTTAGATCAATAAAAGACCAGTGCAAAATTATTTATTTTATCATAACATACAGACACAGCAAAGCCGAGCAGATCACATGGCAGCATAATTTACAAAGGATTTCAAGTATAGCTACTATATTGCCTTAACTATAAGCTCTTGTTATGTACAGAAAAGTCATATGCATGAGCAAATCAGCTCTGTTACATCTCTATAACTTCTATTTTTTATAGATTTAGGCATAACACACTATAAAACAAGCAGTCGTGATATATTGCATAGATGTATATGCTGGATAGTATTGTGTATATGTGTGAGTTGCATGTAGTATGCAGTCATAGGTACAATATTGATACAGACTATCATTTGATTAGTACTTGTATTAGCATTAAACTTTGTTCCTCTAATTTTTTTGCAGAGTAAAATGAATTGCAGTAAAATAAACATGGTGTTAATGAGTGTTAATGCTTATTAGAAATGTCATGATTAATTTTATCCACCATCCAATTCAGTGATCACCCGGTAATACTCACCACCGCCTTGCAATCCTGAATGTGCTTTTGGCATTAGACCCTGTTTGAGTGTTTAATTCCATAAGCCTTGACTCAGGAGACTGTGTTCAGCTACAACATCTCTGCAACACTGAGTTTTAAGCCCAGATGGAAATTCCAAGCAGATATTATTTCTGTTTGCTCAGTAGAACTGTGACCTTGTTAAGGACAATACCAATGACTGCAAGATGTTTAATTGCAGCACAGCTGGACATGCCCTTAAGGCCTTGGCAAAGTGATAGGGCACTGTGTGGCAAGTACTAGTAAGAGAAATCTTGCTAAGCTTTTCATTTATAGACATCAGACCAAACAGTTTAGTAACTCCAAATTAAAGCTGACAAATTAAAACTGACCCTGCAAATAACTTGTCACCTGTACATAATGGAATAAAGTATTTAGTGGGTCCAATATTTTAGCTATTTCTGTACAATGAGCATCTATACCTTTATATAAAGATATCTACATGAAAAAAGTATGTTTAGGGATGTGAATGTAACTATCTTTCAGTAACCGCAGAAGTAACTGGGGGCTCCTTTTTATGTCTTTCAATTTCCTAAGAAATTGCCCCGAGTATGTATGTTTTAGATAAAAATTAGTTTGGGAATTACAGTGGGGTTAAGGGGATTTTCCCATTTGGTTGTTTCACAGAGCCTGCTCTTCACAGCCAGCTTCAAGCTCCTGTTCAGGCTGTGGGCGGTTCTACAGCAGTGACTGACATATCATCTCAGTTATTCCAAGGTGAGCCTGTTAGAGGGACATTGGTGATGGTGGGGTACTAGTAGCAGGGCGCACGACTACAGAGCTCCAAGCGGTTAAAATTTGTCAGTAAGAAACATAAACAAGCTCCTGTACTGCCGATGAGATACAACAGGGAGTGATGCCACCAGGACCGCGCCAAGCCTAAAGCAGCAGGCTTGGGGCTTTAAGCAGACAGAAACGCCGGGAGAGTGCGGAAAGGTGAGTACTAAACTACCTACAGGGGGCCCTTAACTACAAGCATGGGGCCCTAAACTACCTAAATGGGATCTAAAATACCCAAATGGAGCCCTAAACTACATACAAAGGGCCCTAAACTACCTACATGGGGCTCTAAACTACCAACAAGGTGCTCTAAACTACCTAAAAGGAGCCCTAAACGACCTACATGGGGCCCTAAACTACCAACAAGGTGCTCTAAACTACCTACAGGGGTCCCTAAACTACCTACAGGCCCTAAACTATCTCCAGGGGGCCCTAAACTACCTATACAGGCCCTAAGCTGCCTACAGGGACCCTAAACTACCCACACGGGCCCTAAGTTAGTTACTGGGGCACTTACGTTCCTACTAGGTTCCCTAAACGACCTACAGGGGGCCCTTTACTAACTACAAGTGGCCCTAAACTACCTACAGGGGGCCCTAAACTACCTACAGAGGGCCTAAACTCTCTACAGGGTGCCTTAAACTACCTACACGGACCAAAAGCTGCCTACAGGGACCCTAAACTACCGACCTGCCCATATCTCCTAAACTAGCAGATCTGCTGAACAGAGAGCAGATGGGGACCCTCTCATAGACTTGAATGGCAGTTCTGAGTTTAGCTGAGAGGTTTTGGGGCTTGTTTAGGAGACAGGTGGCCATCAATAGGCCATCGATGTCTGTAGTGAGACAATCCCTTTAAGTTTGCTTCCATTGGGTATGCTTCCTTCCATACAGCTATAGAGTTAGACGGTTGTTCCACTATTTTTAAAAGCTTGTCCGTCATTATGGGATGACTGAAGAAAAAAATTTAAATACCCTAAACTCACCTTTTAATCCTACTTATTCCAGTGCAGTCGCCAGTCTTGGTGCATACACTGATCACAGACAGTGCGGTCTGTGATTAGCTGCAGGGTCATTTGAACAATAAATAGTGATGGCATCGGCTGGGATCACCAGGACTGGAGGGTGTGTGTGTGTTTTTTTTTCAATCATTCCCTAATGACTGATGAGAATTTTAAAATAATGAAAAAAAATCCTTTAACTGATAAAATTTAAAGGGAATCTGTCATCAGAAAATAACTTATTATTTAACCCCTTAACGAGCGCCCACTGACTTTAGACGTCAGCTGGTGCGGGTCGTTCGTTTGCAGCGACGTCTTTTGATGTCGCTGCAGACATCGGAGTTTGCGGCTCCCGGCTCCGCAGTTGCGCTGAGATTGGAGCTGTACTACACAGCCGTGATCCCAGCGCAGCTCCTGCGAGCATCGGGGAGCGGGGGAACCTCCGCTCCCTGGTGCTTTAACCCTTTGATTGATGCGGATCGTCAATGCAGCGCAATCAAAGGGTTTCCCTGCTCTGTTGGGTGATCGGAATACCCGGTGACCCGACAGAGCCTGGGGAACAGATGCACAGTCAGCCCTGGGGACCTAGAGAAGCCCTAGGGCTGTCTGTGTAATAAGCCAGTAACCAGGACAGACTATGTGCTGTCCTGATCACTGCCTGTGTGAGACTGACACAGATTATAATGTATTAGCATATATAAATATGCTAATACATTACTAAGTGTAAAAAAAAAAATGTAGAACAGTTCTCCCTTCATGGGATTTAAAAAAAAAAAAGGAAAAAAACATGAAAAGTCTAAAAAAATTAATACAAAAACAAATAATAAAATAAAAATAAAATAAAATGATTGTGAATATATTGCACACATAAAAAAGCCCTACACATATTAGGTATCCACACGACCATAATAACCTGTAGAATTAATCTAACAAGTTATTAAGTGTGAAATGTGAATTGTGTAAAAAAAAAGTAAAAAATTTAAAAAAATAAAAATAAAAAAATTCTGCAATTGTTTATAAGTGAACTTAAACTGCTTCCCCATAAAGTACAACTTATCTCGAATAAAACGAGGCCTCATACAGCTGCGTCATTGAAAAAATAAAAAAGTTACAACTGTTGAAATGCAAGGAGGCAAAAACTAAAAAAATGTTCTTGTCATTAGCTAGTTTTCAGGCCTGGGGCTTAAGGGGTTAAATCATGTCCATATGTTAAACATATTTTTTAAGAATTTTTGGTGATTTTTTAACTGTCTATTTCATAGTTTACACTTTGGCCACTAATCCTAATAATGATCTGACACTTCCTGTTTTGTAGAGATGACTTCTCAGCAGTCTCCTCCCTATCATCACAGGCAGGATTGCAATGAAGGTGACACATGTATAGATAATACAGGTTCTACCATCTCAATAGGTGATGACCACAGCTCACCCTCTCCCTATACAATGACTTCTTTCCAGGACACAGAGCATGCCACGAAAAGTCTCACATAGAAGTCAATGAGTCAGCTCCTGTTAACTGCTTTAAAGCATCTCTCTATAGCTTAAAACAAGCTTCTTCCATAGGAAAGGTTTCAATTTCCAGGACAGTTTTGGAATTGGACCTTCACTGTTCTCCAATGAGTCACATTTTCTGCTTCATCAAATCGATGGATGTTGGCATGTCAGATGAGAGACATCAGAAATCAAACATCCTCTAACCATTGCTGGAAGATAACAAGCTGGTGGTGACAGTGTTATGGTATGAGGAACGTTTTAATGGCATTCTCTGGGCCACTCATCCATGATTTGCAGATCATGCTCATCTACAGTATACATGCCGATTGTTTCCCTAGGGCAGATTGGATCTTGCAGGAAAACACTGCGACATGTCACATGGCTAGAAATATCTGACATTGGAAGGGCATGACCCAGTCTTCCAATACCGTGGCTCCCTAGTTCGCCAGACTTTAACCCAACTGAACATCTGTGGGACCATGATCATCATGTTTGCTCTATGGATCCCCTTCCCCGCACCCTTCAGCAGCTGTGGAATGCAGTCATCATGGATCCAGATACCTGTGACAACCTACCAGGACCTTATTGAGTCACTTCCAGCATGTCTAGCTGCTTTTTGTGCTGTACATGGAGATTACTCTGGATATTAGCTGGTGGTCATAAAAATGTGATTCGACTGTGTATATCTGGTGCTGCTGTTATTTTTTTTTTCTTTTGTTCCTGTGTCAGTACAGAAAAACGAAAAGATGGGAACTCAAATTTGGACATAGCCTAAGAAGTATTCTTAATACTAGGTACACAGTACAGAGAGTTCAGAGTTTGCAGTCACATCTGAGCCTAAGGGTCCAATGATTCTGTCACTTTAGAGAATACCTTTATATGTATTGTGACATTGCTTTCTTATTTCTGTAGAGCTTGTCTTCCAGAAAGCCAACTTGCTCCTGTGACTTCATCGTACTCTGTACGATGGATTCGGGTACACTGTACGCTGTACTCGAATCCAACGTAATACAGTGGATCATACAACATCTTCAATAAACCGGTGGTTTGGAAATCTGACGAATAGAAAATGACTGTGTAGACTACAGCTTGGATTATCTATTGCGGTCTATGGGCATTGGTTACCTTCAAATTTGTGTGGATTCTAAGTAATGAATCCGCTTAAAAATCCCACCAAAAACCAGTGCTGTGGAGCCCTGGCCTTAAGCTAGGTTCACTTCTGCACAGAGATGAAAATTGAAGCCATGGGATCTGTTTCACAATGGACACCCATGCCGCCCGATGGACCCAAGTTTCCACCATGATGTCTGTCGTTGAGAAGGTAAAAGTAGTGCAGGCTGCTACGCTATCTTTTCCATCATTCCCGAATGAATATGCAATTATTTTACAATTCTATGTGTGTTTATTCTTAGGGTAAACTCTGGTGCCCAGATATTACAGTAGTATTTGTCTCAGTTCCTGTGTTCTATTCTGATGATAACATGATACGCAGTGTATTTTTTTAAGCTCTTCTTTATTTTGATGATGTCTTTCTGGGTTGTGAATTTCTGTGGATGTATCAATTGTTTTGACTTTATTAGTTGGCGATATTTTATTATGATTATATCACAAAAGCGTTTGTGACAATGTAAGAATAATTTGTGTCTTTCTTGATATACTTACATAGTGTACTACTATGTCATAATGACCTGTCTTTTTTATAAACGGTTCTGAATGATGTGACAATGGCCTTTGTCTGCATTTACAAGTTACAGTATATTCTGTCTTGATAATATATTTTTATACAAAATTCTATACTCTAATGATGTCGTAGTTTTTTTTAGTGTATACTATATATATATGTGCAGTTCCAGGAAATAGGGCTGTGTTGTGGTCTGGATACATATACATGTTACACACAAACAGTTGAACTGTTGTTCTATAACTGTGGGAACCCGATTTTGGAGACAGGATATGGATCCAGGGATTTATTCTGTTTGCCATATTTAAAGTCGGGAAGGAATTGTTTTTTCTGATATGGGACAATTGGCATTGGCTTCACAGGGGTTTATGCCTTCCTCTAGAGCAGGGGTTCCCAAACTCCAGTCCTCACGCCCCACCAACAGGTCATGTTTTCAGGATATCCCACAGAATGCACTGACAATAACTAAATCACTTATGCACTGCTATGGAAAGCCAGAAAACATGACCTGTTGGTGGGGCGTGAGGACTGGAGTTTGGGAACCCCTGCTCTAGAGCAACACTGTAGGGCTACAAGTAAGAGCCCCTTGGCTCGAAACGCGTAAACGGTTAGGTGGATTTTTTTACCGAGATGTGATTTTTGCCTGGTATTAAGTCTATGGCTTTTAAGAATTTTCTAAATAATATTAAAAAAATTTAATTATACTCTCAAGAGATTATGCATGCTCTTACTTGCTCTCACTTTGGTGAATGTGTGATTTACATTTTCCTTGCTGGCCCAGTAAGGAAGTGATCTGTAGCATAATACGAATGCATAAAGATATTGTCTGGTGGTAAGTACTGTTTGAACTTTCTGATACTGTAGTTTTTCTGATACTGTAGGTTATAGGTTAGACCCAAAAGACACATGAACTTTACCAACCTTATCTACCATGTTACTATTTACTGGTCATGTATTGCTAAGCACATTGTGATGAATTTATTATAGTGGCTCTATTACTATTAGAGCCACTGTATTAGCACATCCTTCTGCAATATATATATAAATGATAAAATGTTTGGCACATCTTACTCCGGTGCATTTTGCACATGAAATGTTGGTCTTAATAAATTCCAGCCATTTAGTAAATATTGACAGTGCTTGGAGAAGAAGTCAACCTTTGTATAGAGCTAATTGGCAGGTGCTTTGATCGATAAAGACAAATTATAAAGATATATAAAGCTGGAAAAGGCTACAGAAGAATTGCTAGAGACCTTGTTATACACCAAGCTATGGTTACACAAACTGTCTACAAATGAAAAAAGAAAAATCATGACTTCCTCTCATCCCTAAAAGTGGATTTCCTGCTCAGATCACTTCAAGAGCACAATGGACAATCCTTAAAGAAGTAAGGAAGAACCCAAGGGTAACAGCAAAAGACCTGCGGAAGACTATACAGTCTGCAAAAACCTTGGTTCATGTGTCCACTATTAGACAAACACTGGATAAGGTGTCCATTGAAGGAGGAAACCAGTATCCTAAAAAACATTGCAGCCTGCCTGAAGTTTGCCTAACAAAACTTTGATGTTCCACAGTGTTTCTGGAAAAATGCTCTATGGACAACTGAGAAAAAAGTGGAACTTTTTAGGACAAATGCAAAACGCTATATTTAGAGAGGTGGGAGTTGGAGTGTGGAAAAATTTGTCGTCAAGCGCACATTGCGCAAATTTTGGCCGGATGCCTGTTCATACATCTATAGAACCAGCAATATACGGTAAAAAAATTCATAGATGTCGCCCATAGAGTCTAAATCGGAGACAGAGTAAAATGTTTGGCTTCTGAAACCAAATGCAGCAAGATAATGACCCAACGCACAAGTAAATCAAATAAAAAAATGGGTGTAAAAGAAATTTTGTGTTTTGGAATGACCAAGACACATTTCTGACTTAAGCCCTATCAAGATGCCGTAGCATGAGCTGAAAAAGGCTGTGGATGCAATGGATTCTTGAACAAATTTACATGGAAGAATGGTTTAAATTACTCCCAAAAATATTCCTTATCTGAGACCTTTATGGCACTTCGATTGTAAATATCAAAAATGGCAGAGAGGTCTTGGTTCCCTGCTTTGTCTCGATTTTCATTGTAGTTTTTTAGGGTTACAGAATTGGCTGTTTCACAACTATAACTAGAGAGAACAACACACATATATATGCTCCTCTCCATCTCATCTCCTTCTTTTTGAAGCTTGGAACCTATCAGACATTTTGTGGTATACAGTGGTACCTTGGTATACATCTGTTTTGATGTACTTCAAACCTGTGTATGTCCTGTCTGGCACTGGAATATTTTGTTTGATATACTTTCTTTTTTTGGAATACAACCTCTGCATGGCAGCTTGTTGCTTCCAGAGGTGAGCAGGTGAGCGCTGTTTCAGCCTCTGATACTCCGGGGGCATGGCTTGACCATGGAGAGCATCACACGTTTGTTAGGCTATGTTCACACGGCTTAACTGCGGGACGTAATTACGCCCCTCAATTACGCTGTGTGGCCGGGGGCGAGAGCGGGGGAGGGAGCGGGGGGCCGGCACCTCGCCGTCCCATAGACACTCATTACCAGCGGCGCGTATACGCCGCTGGTAATTGACTTGTCACTTATGTCCCCGCCCGGCGGATTCGCCGAGCAGGGAAGGAGACGTAATCCATAGTTCTCTATGAGAACTGTGGATTACCGTATTTACTAGGACGTATTCAGCCCGTAATTTGCGCACTACGGCGCGTAATTACGGACTGAAATACGTCCAGTTTTAAGCCGTGTGAACATGGCCTTAGAGTATCCTGTGTGTATGTCATGATTGTGTCAGGAAAATACTCATTTGAGGAAGAAATTCAGCGACGATACAAAAATAGTTTGTATTGGATTGCTCATTAATGTGGCTGAAAATACTATTTACAGCTCTATAGCGCCAGCCATATAGTGCCCATCATAACAGTGCCATCAGTTGCAGTTGTTCAAAGATGAATATTACTTTCTGAAGTATGAGGAAAAGCATGTTTGCATCCTGATGGTGCATCATGAGGGGGCACTGGGCGTTACATGTTGTGCACCCCTGATCTAAAGGTTATTAAATTCAAGGGTTCACTTACTTTTTCTCCCTGCACTGAGATGGTTTACTCAGCGTTCTCAATAAAATATACAAACAGTACAATTGTGTGTTATTAGCTTAATTAGGTTGTGTTTGTAAATAATAATAACTTAGCTAAAACCCCATTTTATTAGTAATTAATGCAGAAATCCAGGTCATTCAAAAAAGTTCCCTTACTATTTCCTACAGCTGAATTTATATATATGTTACCCAGAAAGATTGGAAAGGGAGGTTGATAAGTTATTTATTGTATGTATATTGTTTTGTAACTGCTTTATATTATCAGTTAATTATTTTCTACAAGAGCAGCTGCTCGAAATGAGTCAGAAGATGGTGGCCTCTCTTGGTTTTAAATGGTCTTCATTAAAGTTTGAACATTTTACCATTTTTCTCCTTTTGGTGCTGGAGGATTCACCATATTTTTGCTTATCACTCCTCTGTGCATCATTGTTAGCAGCTGCTAACTGGAATGTTTCCCTTCTACCACTATGAATTAGTAAACGATCATGGGAATAACTATAGCCATAAGAGCTACTGCTATAGGGCCCAGAGGTTAAGAAGGCCCAATCAGGGACAAGAATGTTATTTCTTTTTGTAGGGAACAAATAGTTGGTTGCTTTCTGCTCTCCAGCACTGCTATATGGGTTCTCTGACATATGGCGGTATGACTTATACCTTTAATTATTGCTACTTATGCTGCCATTTTATTTGATTGTCAATAGGTGGTAGGGCCCTATTTCATTTTGCTATGGGACCCTATAAATTCTAGTTTCGCCCCTATGAGCGATTTGTTATTTTCTTCTTTTAATTCCTTATTTGCTTAGTACCCAAGAAGACTGTAAAAGGAGGTTGAGCAGTGATTGTGTCCTCTATGTTAGCTATTGTATGTTGATTGTATGTATATTGTTTTGTAACTTCCTTATGTTATCAGTTAAGGGAGTAGTCCCATTTTGAGAGGATTTCCCAAAACGGAACTACCACTTTAAGTGTTTTTATATACGTAATATAACATAAAATCTGTATATACCGTAGATATACTGTCAGGGTGGCAGGGTCACCCAACTTTTATGTAAACCACCTCATATTTATGTAACATGACTGGACCTTTGTAAACTGAGCACTTCTCCTCCTTCGTCTCACCCATACACCCTAATAGATTGTAAGCTCTCACGAGCAGGGCCCTCACATCTTGGGCCACATGTATGAAATGGTTTTGGTCTAAAGCTCACTTTTTTCCCCATAGAAACCTATAGGGAAAAAAGTGAGTTTTAGACCAAAACCGTTTCATACATGTGGCCCTTTGTGTCTCATCTGTAAGTAGTTTTTAATGTGTAATGTCTGGTTTGTCTGTACTTATACCATCTAAATTGTAAAGTGCTACGGAATATGTTGGCGCTATATAAAGATTATTTTTATTATATTACTCTTATTATATTATTATTTTGATTGTCTATAGTGTTATATTGTGTTCTGTATTAGTTTTGTCACAGTAAACTGTGTTTTTATTCCTATGCTGTGTTTTATTATGAAGATATCATAATAATGTTTAGCTTTATGTTTATCTTTATGGCTGTGTGGTGTTAAAAATGTAATATTAGTATCTTTTGGTTATAATCTGTGTTTTATAAAGATGATGTTACTGTTATTGATGTGTCTTTGCTAAATGGCCACTGATTTTGAACATTCAGGTGGTTAGCATCTAAGAGTATGTTCACACGGCCTTTAGCCGGAGTATAACGTTGTGTACTGTGCACGCCGCTATACGCCTGCTAGTTTAGAAGCACGTGCTGGCCAGTGCGTACTTCAAAAGCGCTCTGACCCGGCCCCATCCACTTTCGCTTTCCCCTCTATGATTTTACCGTATTTTTGGGCCGTACTTAGGGCTTATTGCAGCGCAATTACGCACTGAAGTGCCCCCCTTAAATATGCTGTGTGAACACACCCTAACTCTGAAGGAAGTTTTATGCTCCATCCACACAACAAGTATTTCAAGTCAAAATCCACACAGATTCTGACTTGAAATACTTGTCTAAAACCAAAAGTAAATCATCCCCATTAACCTCAAAAGAAAATACTTGTTGTAGTTCATACATCGCGTATTTTGTTGGTTGGGTTTTTTAGGAGTATAAAGAACTTTGAATATGTTCATTCTTCCGTCATATTGCCTGTAGAAAATGTACTATCCAGGTCAATGGGGATAGTTACAAACCTCGTGTAAAATGCGTCAAAAAAATTTGGATGTTGTTTTGGATGTGGCTCCATGTCTAAAAACCCCCAGAAATAAGTGGGACTTGTTTTCTGACTGTAAATCTATTGGAAAAAAAACAACCAAAATCCCCTTGAAATACTGTGCCATCTGTCATGGTTTTCAGCAGTAGAATCTGACGAGAATCTGGCAAGTAAATTTTACTCATAGCCTTCACCCACATTTCCCCCACCCTTGGTTTAACTTGATGGACACGTGTCTTCTTTCAACCGTACTAACTATGTAACTATGTAACGTACCCTTAGAACGTCTTTGCTGGGTTTGTAGTTGCGCGCCAAGGAGAAGGAGAGTGGAAAAATGAATGTCAGTAACAGTCAGGCTCTTTATTGAGAAGGTAGAGGTATACACAGATCAACAGAAAGCCTTAGAGCTTCCTGCTTGCGTCCACAACAAACTCGTGGCTACCGGGACTGGGTATCTGCAGCTAATATATTGGGCCCAGTTATAGGAGAAATCGGCAAAAAAAAAGAATGTTATGTAAAAATTCTTTGCAAAGTTTTGTTTCTGAAATTATAGGGGGCACAACACGTAAAATAAATAAATTAAAAATATACAAAATTAGATAAAAAAAAACACTGACAGTCCAAACCACAACTTTTAAGCCCCTCCCTGATGATAGTAAAACTATATATTACCTATATAAAAAAAAAGTCCTTAAAGGGATTGTCTTACTACATTGATTCAACTTGCCTCAGTCCTGTTTTCTTGGTTTCACTTTGAACTCATAGTCGTGTTTACTGGCTTCTTCTAGGCTGAAGTAGAATCCAGGTCTGTAGCTATAGCAACCAGTGCTGGCAGCCTATCAGGAGAGATCAAACAGGTTTGTAGCTATAGCGATCTGAGGAGCTGATGCAGCCCATACAAGAGGGGATATCTAGGAATAGGTAGGACACTGTTAATGGACATATATTGCAAAGTGACTTGTTTTTGCAAGATCTTTAACATAAAAAGCAATCCTTGTAGTGAGACCACCCCTTTAATGGGAAAGTGACACAATTACAAAACTTATTTTAGTGCCACTTTTGCTATAAATAAATTAAAAATGTGCTAGACAGACTTATATTGTTTAGCATTGTCCCTCATAATATCTGTGTAAAAAAATAGAATGTAAAAATGACATAAAAATAAAGCTTGATGGATTATGGAAGAAAGGTAAAAAAAATGTGTTGAATTACCGAGCGTGAGAATACAGTATATAGCAGCCAGTCCCACATGTACTTAAAGAAATGAAAATATGCCTGGTCAGAAAGGGAGTAAACGGCTCAGTCATTCACTGGTTAAATATAGCCTGCGAACAGAAACAGCTTTATTAAAGGGGTTGACTCACTACATCAATTCATCTTACCTCAGTCCTGTTTTCTCGGTTTCATTTTTAAATTCAGTGTTTATTGGATTTACTGGCTACTACCGGCCTGCAATGATGAGCTGTAACTGTAGGGACCAGTGCTGGCAGCCAATCAGGAGAGATCAAACAGGTCTGTAGCCATAGCGACCTGCGGACCTAATGCAGCCCATACAAGAAGAGATATCTAGGAATAGGTAGGACGCTGTTAATGGACACATATTGTATCTTTAACATAAAAAACAATCCTTGTAGTGAGAGAATCCCTTTAAGATATAACAAAATAATAATAATAATAATAATCATCCTCATCACTGGCAATACTAATATCATAGTCACATAACATGTCAGAAGTTTTCTGGTTACTGAGAGCACCGCTGATGTGCACCTTCATTTCTAATAGGTTCTGTTGGCATTCCTCAGAAAGCTAAGTCTGGTGTAAACATTCAGAAAAGGTCTATGATACTTACTATGTATTAGTGCATCTCATTTTTGGTTTTCCACAAAGAAATAGTCAGTAACTCCGGGGCACATTGCACAGCAGAGTGCTTCTGACATGTCACTATGACATATTAGAAGTTTGTGAAAATGATAGGTATCCTTTAAAACTACTAATATTTGAAGTAAATAACATTGATTATCTAGTGACAATGGCACCTCTGAAGGGGTGGGATATATACGGCAGCATTGAACAGTCAGTTCCTGAAATTGATTTGTTGAAAACAGAAACAACTGGCAAGTGTTAGGATGCAACTTTGTATAGGACCAAACTATGATGAATAAATGACTTTGTTAAAACATCTGCAGGATTTGGGTGATTCAGGTATAGTGGGTGGTATCTACCAAAAGTGGCCCAAGTAAAGACAACCAATTAGCAAAAGACAGGGCTACGGGTACCCGAAGCTCACTGATGCACCTAAGAAGCAAAGTTTAAACTGTGTGGTCCAATACTACAGAAGAGCTACTGTACCACGAACTGCTGGCTATGAAAGAGAGGTGTCCATTGGAGGACCATGGAGCAAGGTCGTCTCTTGGGGTGGGTGGGACAGGCACTGAGTGCATTGAATGGGAGGGGTTGCCATGGGTGGTCGCAAGTCCTGCCCACCCCAAGAAAAAGCCCCATTCAGTAAGCTGAAGAACTTGAGAGACATGAGTCATGTGACTGTGATGTTATCACAGGACGTTCAGCTCCAACCACAGAGGAGCCTGGAGAGTTGTATATGTAAGTAGTAGTGGGGCTACTGCAATATTTATATATATATATATATATTATTATATATATATAAATATATATATATATATATATATATATTATATATATAATATACACACACACACACACACACACACAACACACACACACACAAAACGCATCATGACTAATATTTTTTGGCTAAAAAAATTTACCTGTTCCGACTTTCCTACAAATTTTACTTAAGAACAAGGCACTCCTTCCAGTGCTCTGGACAACACACAAGCGAGCACATCGTCAGTCGCAGGACCGTCAGGCCTGACAAGAGGGGATATCTAGGAATAGGTAGGATACTGTTAATGGACACATATTGCAAAGTGACTTGTTTTTGCAAGATTTTTAACATAAAAACAATCCTTGTAGTGAGACAACCCCTTTAATGTCTAGTGGAAGACAACCCTATTTGCAGCTTACTTTGGAGCCAGTTCTTTTTCGCTAGAGTCTATTTATTACAGGACGGTTTACAACGTGAATTTTAGGGAAGCTGCTTAGGCTCATGGGCTCTGGTACAAATGTTTTACCCTGGGTATTCCTCGTGGCCTTTCTGAAGCTTTCTATTGCTTTGCTGAGTGTTTAATTGGCCCATAAATGCAGCTATAAGAGCACAAAGTAACCCTGTACCCTTTGTTCTGCTGGATAATAATGCTGCCCACTTGGAGCTGCCACAGGTTATGTTGTCGCTTTTGTGTAAACTCAAACAGATGCATAGCTAGAGAAACCTGGGCCCCAGAGCAAACATTTGGATGGGCCCCCCTGCCAACTCCTCCCCTTCCTATGAACATTTACCAGTACCTCTTGTTGCGAACGGCACCGCAGCCTGCAACTCAGGCTGCGGGCGCTGTCGCAGCCCTGTCAGTGCCCCCGCTACCAGGATGAGTGCCGCCACTGTCCGGGTGTCGGGCGACAGGCGCACTCGTCCCCCTGCGCGCCGGTGCTCACCCGGCCGCGCTCCAGTCTTTCAGCAGCCTCCTGCTGCCCGGCGTGCGCGTCCCCGTGCTTTAGAGCGCGCACGCACCGGCTCTGTGAAATTTAATGGGCCAGTGCCACGGTAATTGGCTAATTGCCGGGCGCTGCCTCTATATTACCTGGGCACTTCCACCCACTCCCTGACGGATCTTTAGTGCCTTTGCCTATAGAGAAAGCGTTCCCTGTTGTCTAGTTCTGATCTTCCGTGTACCGTACCGTTTGCCTCCGTCTCCTGACCACGAACCTCTGCCGCCTGCCCAGACCTTCCTGCCCACGACTACGAACCCTAGCAGCCTGTCCTAACCTTCTGCCTGTCTACGACCACGAACCATTGCCACTTGTCCTGACCTTCTGCCTGTCCCCGACTACGAGCCTGCCTTACGATTCTGTACCACGCTATACCTCGGCTGCCATCACAGGCAAGAAGCGTCAGGGGTAGCGACCTAGTAGACTCCCGCCGCAGCAAGTCCATCCTGCTTTGCGGCGGGCTCTGGTGAAAACTGGGACCTACTTAGACTCCGCTCCCTGGCGTGGCTTACACCATCTCTTGCGGAGGTCCAGTGGATCCACTTCTACGTCTGGGACCGTTACAGTAAGATCCGGCCATGGATCCCGCCAAGGTACCGTTGCCCAGTGTGTGGGACCTCTCTCGCGTGGTCGCCCAACAGTCTCAGCAACTGGCCCAGCAGGTGCAACAGCTGGATCAATTGACCACCATGATGCAGCAGCTCGTTACCACCCAGCAGCAGCCTCCACCTCCTCCCGTGGTCGCTCCCGCTCCGGCGATGCCACTGACTCCGTTGGGACCCAAGCTCCGTTTGTCACTGCCCGCCAAATCTGACGGCGACCCCAAGCTCTGCAGGGGATTCCTCACCAGTGCACCATGCACATCGAGTTAATGGGGGACCAATTCCTGTCTGAACGTTCCAAGGTGGCGTTTGTGGTCAGATTGTTGTCCAGGAAGGCCCTGGCTGGGCTACACCCTCTATGGGACAGAGCATTCCGGTGGGCTGCGGACTGAACCTTCCTCTTTCC
>JAODAL010039556.1:0-37871 GCA_025379985.1 Phyllomedusa bahiana | reverse complement strand
AAAAAATTAAAATAAAAATGTAATCAATAAAATTAATAAAAAATTCCAAAAATATAAAAATATCTCCTAAAAATGTATTTAAAATTAATGAATTAAAACAAATTTTTACTGAAAAAACCAGATTTGTTTTTAGATTTTTTTTTTTTTTAAATTTTTTACTACATTACATTTGAAATGTATTTTTTACTGTCTCACCTTTTTTTTCTAGTCAGCAAGAGACGGCACAGCACAGGTTTTGCTGGGAAATTTTGGGGTCCTCCAACAGGATCAGTCCCATATTTTCCATCACTGACATGCTTTTCAATAACTTTTCCTTTTTTTCCACCTGTCATGGCCTTTATACATATTTGGTCTTACAAATGAGCCTAATTTTCCATAATGCCCCGAACACAAGAGAGGGGCGGGGATTTTAACCCATTTAAAATGCACAAAAAACACTTTATCTTTCGGCGCATTATACCTAAAAAATTTGTGAAAAATGAACTTTGATCCCCCTAGTTCCAGACATGTCTCCCTTAGGGTTTTAAAGTAGAAAACTGTTAGGTATAAGACTTCTTTGTTGCCCATAGAAACCAATCAGAGTTCCCTATTCATTTCTTCAGACACTATATGAAATAAGCTCTGAGGTTGCTATGGGCTCGACTGGTTTCTATGGCAAAAGAGAAGTCTAATTTTGGGACATTTTTCCTACATGAGCCCCCTGATTGTGAGCTGTGGGTGTGAGTCAGGTTAGAGCACCGGGATTCTAATGAAAAGGCGTTTTTTTTGTCCCTCCCTTCCCCATTTTGTGTAACAGTGTCTGTGAGAGCTGTATATACAAATTTAGCGGGAAGTCCCCCGGCTTCCTTTTTCCCCTCTTCCCGTGTCCAGACCAGGGGGATTTTTTTTATCTTTTTTCTTTTTACTAAAATAGTTGTTTATTTTTTTTTTTTTTTTTAAAATAAAAAATTTTTTTTTTCTTTTTTGGGGGAATTTTTTGTTTAAAATAATTTTTTTTTTTTTCAGCCCAAGCCACAACTCTTTGCCCCACTCGCAATGACCTAAACATAAATGTCCATGGTGAAAAAGTGACAATTACAAAACGTAAAAATTAATTAAATAAAGATTTTGAAAAACTGACTTTGATTTTTATTTATCTTTTTTTTACTACTTTTCCCATATATAGAAAAAAATCTAAAGTAAAATTAAAAAGAAAAAAAAGGGTTCAAATTTCAAGAAAATTTTTCAAAAAATTTTTTTAAAATAGCATTCAAAATGTGTGTCGGCCGGAAGAAAAGGGAAACAGCCCGGTCACAAACTGGTTAAAATATATAATTTTTACATTGTTTGTAAAGAAAACACACATTGGTTGTCACTTAACAAACAATGTACAAATGATACTTTTTAACCATTTCCTGAATAGGTCATATACACCACCCACACAGGACTTATATACACCACCCAACGGACTAAAAAACACCACCCACACAGGACTCATATACACCACCCCCCACAGCAACATGTAAAAACCACCCTACAGGATCATATATACCACCCCACAGGATCATATAACCACACCACAGGGCTCATATACACCACACACACAGGATACATATACACCACACACAGGACCCATATACACCACCCACACAGGACTCATATACACCACCCACACAGGACTCATTACACCACCACACGGCTAAACACCAACACACAGGACTCATATAACCCACCACAGGGCTCATACACACACACAGGATACATATACACCACCCACACAGGACTCATATACACCACCCACACAGGATACATATACACCACACACACAGGACTCATATACACCACACACACAGGACTCATATACACCACAAAAAACGGGTCAACACCCCCCACACAGGTACATGTACACCATCCCACAGGAAACCCACACCCCCCGGCCAAATTTATTGGTACACTGCTAGTAACGGGTTTGGGCCCCCCTTTTGCCCCAAAAACTGCCTCAATTTTCGTGGGATAATTCAACAAGGGGCTGGAGATTCCTCAAATTTTGGTCCCCTATTTACATGATGGGATCACACAGTTGCCGAGATTTTCGGCTGCACTCCATATGCGAACTCCCGTTCCACCACATCCCAAAAACTTATTGGATTGAGATTGGTGATGTGGAGGCCATTTGATTCGTGAAAATCATGTCATGTTCAAAAAACCAGTCTGAGATGATTTTCCCGCTTTATGACATGGGGATTATCCCGAAAATAGCCACGATGTTGGGGGCATTGTGGTCATAAAAGGGGTGGACAGGTCAGCACAATACTCAGGGAGGCTGTGGCATTGCAACGATGCTCAAATTTGGGACCAAGGGCCCAAAGATGCCCAAAAAAATTTCCCCACACCTGACAAACCCCCACCACCAGCCTGAACCCTTGATACAAGGGGGATGGTCCATGCTTTCATGTTGTTTCGCCAAATTCTGACCCTACCATCCCAATGTCGCAGCAGAAATCGGACTCCCCGACCAGGGAACGTTTTTTCCAATCTTCTACTGTCCAATTTGTGGTTGGGCAAATTGGACCTCAGTTTTGTTCTTAGCTGAAAGGGGTGGCCCCCCGGTGTGGTCTTCTCTGCTGTAGCCCATCTCCCTCAAATTTCGCCGTACTTGCGTTCAGAGATGCTCCTCCTACCTTGGTTGTAACGGGGGGGCTTTTTGATCCTTTTTGCCTTTCTATCACTCAAACCCATCGCCCATTCCCTTTGACCCTGGCTAACAAGGCTTTTCCGCCCACAGACTGCGCTCAGGGATTTTTTTTTCTTTTTTTGGCCCATTCTCTGAAAAACCCTAGAGATGGTTTTGCGTGAAAACCCCAGGAGATCGCTTTCTAAAATCCAACCACCCCTTCGGGCCCCCAACAACCCCGCCACGTTCCAAGGCACAAAAAATCCCCTTTTCCCTTCCCCCATACTGATGCTCGGTTTTGAATGCAGGAGATTGTTTTGACCATGTTTACATGCCTAAATGCACTGTTTTCCCCGGCCATGTGATTGGCTGATTAGAAATTAAGTGTTAACGAGCAGTTGGACAGGTGTACCTAATAAAGTGGCCAGTGAGTGTATATACCACCCATACAGGACTCATATACACCACACACACAGGATACATGTACACCACCAACACAGGATACATGTATACCACCCACACAAGATACATGTATACCACCCCCACAGGATACATATACACCACCCTGATAGGATACATATACACCACCCTCACAGGATACATATACACCACCCACACAGGATACATATACACCACCCACACAGGATACATGTACACCACCCTCACAGGGTACATGTACACCACCCTCACAGCATACATGTATACCACCCTCACAGGATACATATATACCACCCACACAGGACTCATATACACCACCCACACAGGATACATGTATACCACCCCCACAGGATACATATACACCACACACACAGGACTCATATACACCACCCAAAAGGATACAAAAAACCCCCCCTACACATACAGTATACCCCCCTACAGGATACAAAATTTCCCACCCCCAGGATACATATACACCACCCTCACAGGATACATGTACACCACCCTCACAGGATACATGTACACCACCCACACAGGACTCATATACACCACACACACAGGATACATGTACACCACCCACACAGGATACATGTACACCACCCTCACAGCATACATGTATACCACCCACACAGGACTCATATACACTACACACACACAGGATACATATACACCACCCTCACAGGATACATGTACACCACCCACACAGGATACATGTACACCAGCCTACAGGTACATGTAACCCCCCTCACGGGCATACATGTTACCACCCTCACGGAAACATATACCCCCCCCCCCCCTAAACGGGAAAATGTACACCACCCACACGGGATCAGTACCCCACCCTCACGGGTACTGTACACCACCCCCAGCATAATGTATACCACCCTCACAGGATACATATATACCACCCAAGGGGATCAATACACCCCCCACACAGGACTCATATACACCACAAAAGGGGTTATACACCACCCACAGGACTCATATACACCACACACAGCATACATGTATACCACCCTCACAGGATACATATACACCACCCACACAGGACTCATATACACCACACACACGGATCAATTCAACCCCCCCAAAAGGGATCATAAAACCCACCCACACGGCCTCATATAACCACACACAGATACAGGGATACCCCCCCTCCGGAAAATACATATACACCACCCACACAGGACTCATATACACCACACACACAGGACTCATATACACCACCCTCACAGGATACATGTACACCACCCTCACAGGATACATGTACACCACCCACACAGGATACATATACACCACCCACACAGGACTCATATACACCACACACACAGGACTCATATACACCACCCACACAGGATACATATACACCACCCACACAGGATACATGTACACCACCCACACAGGATACATGTATACCACCCCCACAGGATACATATACACCACCCACACAGGACTCATATACACCACCCACACAGGATACATATACACCACCCACACAGGATAAGTACCCACCCACAAGGATCATGAAACCCACCCCCCCGGGATAAAATACCCCACACACAAAGGACTCATATACACACCCACACGGTACATATACCCCACCCACACGGGATAAATACCCCCCCACACGCATACATGTAAAAACCCCCCACAGGATACATATACACCACACACACAGGACTCATATACACCACCCACACAGGATACATATACACCACCCACACAGGATACATATACACCACCCACACAGCATACATGTATACCACCCCCACAGGATACATATACACCAAACACACAGGACTCATATACACCACCCACACAGGATAATCACCCCCCCACAGGAACATAAACCCCCCCCCACACAGCATACATGTATACCACCCCCACAGGATACATATACACCACACACACAGGACTCATATACACCACCCCCACAGGATACATATACACCACACACACAGGACTCATATACACCACCCACACAGGATACATATACACCACCCACACAGGATACATATACACCACCCTCACAGCATACATTTATACCACCCTCACAGGATACATATATACCACCCACACAGGACTCATATACACCACCCTCACAGGATACATGTACACCACCCTCACAGGACACATGTACACCACCCACACAGGATACATGTACACCACCCGCACAGGACACATGTACACCACCCGCACAGGACACATGTACACCACCCACACAGGATACATGTACACCACCCTCACAGGATACATATATACCACCCACACAGGACTCATATACACCACACACACAGGATACATATACACCACCCTCACAGGATACATGTACACCACCCACACAGGATACATGTACACCACCCTCACAGGACACATATATACCACCCACACATATACACCACACACACAGGATACATATACACCACCCACACAGCATACATGTATACCACCCCCACAGGATACATATACACCACACACACAGGATACATATACACCACCCACACAGGACTCATATACACCACCCACACAGGATACATATACACCACCCACACAGGTTACATATATACACCACCCACACAGGATACATATACACCACCCACACAGGACTCATATACACCACCCACACAGGATACATATACACCACCCACACAGCATACATGTATACCACCCCCATAGGATACATATACACCACCCACACAGGATACATATACACCACCCCCACAGGATACATATACACCACACACACAGGGACCATATCCCCACCCAAAAGGGACTCATATCACCACCCGCACAGGACTCATATACACCCCCACACAAGCCTCATATACACCACCAACACGGGACTCATCACACCCCCCACACGGAACATATACACCCCCCTCACGGATACATTACACCACCCTCAAGGACTCATATACCCACCCGACAGGTACATATACACCCCCCTCACGGTACATTAACACCACCCACACGGGTACATATAAAACCCCCACACGGACTATATCCCAACACAGCATAATTATACCCCCCTCCGGATACATAACCACCCCACACGGCTCAAAACCCCACCCACACAGGACTCATATACACCACACACACAGGACTCATATACACTACACACACACAGGATACATATACACCACCCTCACAGGATACATGTACACCACCCTCACAGGATACATGTACACCACCCACACAGGATACATGTACACCACCCACACAGGATACATGTACACCACCCACACAGGATACATATACACCACACACACAGGAGACAAGTACACCACCCACACAGGATACATATACACCACCCCAAAAAGAACTGTCCCCACCCACACGGATCATGTATACCCCCCCCGGAAAACATTACACCACACACAAAGGACTCATATACACCACCCACACAGGATACATATACACCACCCACACAGCATACATGTATACCACCCCCACAGGATACATATACACCAAACACACAGGACTCATATACACCACCCACACAGGATACATATACACCACCCACACAGCATACATGTATACCACCCCCACAGGATACATATACACCACACACACAGGACTCATATACACCACCCCCACAGGATACATATACACCACACACACAGGACTCATATACACCACCCACACAGGATACATATACACCACCCTCACAGCATACATGTATACCACCCTCACAGGATACATATATACCACCCACACAGGACTCATATACACCACCCACACAGGATACATATACACCACACACACAGGACTCATATACACCACCCACACAGGACTCATATACACCACACACACAGGATACATGACACCCCCCAACGGGACTAAATATCACCACCCACACAGGATACATTTACACCACCCACACAGCATAGATGTATACCACCCCCAAGGTACTATACACCAACAACAGGATCATATACACCCCCCCAAAAAGGGATACAAACACCACCCACACAGCTACATGTATACCCCCCCAGGAACATAACACCCAACAAGACTCTATACACCACCCCCACGGGAAAAATATACAAAAACAACAGGATCATATCCCACCCACAAGGATACATTACCCCCACACAGGATACATGTATACCACCCTCACAGGATACATATATACCACCCACACAGGACTCATATACACCACCCTCACAGGATACATGTACACCACCCACACAGGATACATGTACACCACCCTCACAGGATACATGTACACCACCCACACAGGATACATGTACACCACCCACACAGGATACATATATACCACCCACACAGGACTCATATACACCACACACACAGGATACATATACACCACCCAAAGGGATACATGACACCACCCAAAGGGAAACATGTACACCACCCTCACAGGACACATATATACCACCCACACAGGACTCATATACACCACACACACAGGATACATATACACCACCCTCACAGGATACATATACACCACCCACACAGGATACTGTACCCCATTCCAAGGACAATATATCCCCACCCACCGGGATTTCATTACCCCACACACACAGGAAACATATACACCCCCACACGCAACAGTATACCCCCCCAAGGATCATTCACCACACACACAGGATACATATACACCACCCCCACAGGATACATATACACCACCCCCACAGGATACATATACACCACACACACAGGACTCATATACACCACCCACACAGGATACATATACACCACCCACACAGGACTCATATACACCACCCACACAGGATACATATACACCACCCACACAGCATACATGTATACCACCCCCACAGGATACATATACACCACCCACACAGGATACATATACACCACCCCCACAGGATACATATACACCACACACACAGGACTCATATACACCACCCACACAGGACTCATATACACCACCCACACAGGACTCATATACACCACCCACACAGGACTCATATACACCACACACACAGGACTCATATACACCACCCACACAGGATACATATACACCACCCTCACAGGATACATGTACACCACCCTCACAGGACTCATATACACCACCCGTACAGGATACATATACACCACCCTCACAGGATACATATACACCACCCACACAGGATACATATACACCACCCTCACAGGACTCATATACACCACACACACAGGACTCATATACACCACCCACACAGGATACATATACACCACCCACACAGGACTCATATACACCACCCACACAGGACTCATATACACCACCCACACAGGACTCATATACACCACCCACACAGGACTCATATACACCACACCAAGAACTATTACCCCCCCACCACACAACATGTAACCACCCTCACGGGAACTATATACCACCCAACAGGACTCATATACACCACCCACACAGGATACATATATACCACCCACACAGGACTCATATACTCCCCCCCCCACAGGACTCTTTCCCCCACCCTCAAAGGGAAACAGTATACACCACCCAACGGGAACATTACACCAAACAGGACTCATATACCCCACCCACACAGGACTCATAACACCCCCCCCGGGATACATAATACCACCCACACAGGATACATGTACACCACCCACACGGGTCAATGTCACCCCCCTCACAGCTACATTAACCACCCTCACAGGATACATATATACACCACCCACACAGGATACATATACACCACCCACACAGGACTCATATACACCACCCACACAGGATACATATACACCACCCACACAGGACTCATATACACCACCCACACAGGATACATATACACCACCCACACAGGATACATATACACCACCCACACAGGATACATACCACATACAGAAAAACACCCATATATATCACACACACATAAACAGCCATATGTACACCCTCCACACAGAAATCCGACTACACAGATAAACACCCATTCGCCATCATCCTCAGGCAGCACACAATGGGTTAATATCCTCCTCGCCCCAGCTAGGATGGAAGAAAAGAGATGAATATCAGGTTCATACAATTCAAGCATTAATTAGACCCCCCCCCCCCATATAAACTCTCAGACAATGAACACACGTGTTTCTTCTCCTCTGTCCCAGCAGAACTTATTATTTTACATTATTTTATGGTTTACTACGTCAGTGTGGTGGAGCCCCTAGGTTTCTGGTGCACCCCTCTTCCCCCCAAATGATCTGCCAAATTTGGCCTGGGACCCCGGGGGTTTTCGGGTGCCCAGGGCTGGGGATGCTTAAATTTTTTTTTCCATTTTTTAAACTCAGCGGTGCTTCCTTCCTTGCAGGCAGCCGGAGGTCGGAAGCTTCACACCAGGAGAGAGCAAATCAGGGGGGGGGGGGCCGCCTCTTGGTTAAAAAGGGGTTGTAGCGTTTTTCTCAGTCATCCCGGGGGCTGCGCGCTCTCCATGGTGCAAAGGTAGGAGATGGGTTCCCTCATAGCGGCAGAAAACATGAGAATAGAAGCTGGAAGTTATTGCACTGTTCTGTGCTAACTGTTCTCAGCTCTGGCCTGGTAACTGAGTGTTTTGAAATCTGCCACATGGTGATTCTGTTCTTTAACCCCTTAACGACCAGGCATCGCAAATCCCTGAGTCTGCAGCGACGCCAAAAGACGGTGCCGCAACTGTGCTGGGATCGGGGCTGTACTACAGAATGTGTCCAGACCCTTCTCCAGAATCCTGATTACTATAACTTGTTCTATTATTACATCTAGAAATGTATCCAGACCCTTCTCCAGAATCCGGTACACTATAACTTGTTCTAATTAGTACATCTAGAAATGTATCCAGACCCTTCTCCAGAATCCCGATCACTATAACTTGTTATATTATTACATCTAGAAATGTATCCAGACCCTTCTCCAGTATCCGAGTCAGTATATCCTGTTATATTATTACATCTAGAAATGTATCCAGACACTTCTCCAGTATCCCTGTCACTATAACTTGTTATATTATTACTCTCCAGAAATGTATCCAGACTCTTCTCCAGAATCCTGATCACTATAACTTGTTCTATTATTACATCTAGAAATGTATCCAGACCCTTCTCCAGAATCCCGATCACTATGACTTGTTATATTATTACATCTAGAAATGTATCCAGACCCTACTCCAGAATCCCGGTCACTATAACTTGTTATATTATTACATCTAGAAATGTATCCAGACCCTTCTCCAAAATCCCGGTCACTATAATTGTTATATTATTACTATCTAGAAAGTCATCCAAACCCTTCCCAGAATCCCGGTCACTATAACTTTGTTCTATTATTAACATCTAGAAATGTATCCAGACCCTTCTCCAGAATCCCGGTCACTATAACTTGTTATATTATTACATCTAGAAATGTCCCCAAGACCCTTCTCCAGAATCCCAGTCACTATAACTTGTTATATTATTACATCATAGAAATGTATCCACACCCTTCTCCAGAATCCCGGTCACTATAACTTGTTATATTATTAAATCTAGAAATGTATCCAGATCCTTCTCCAGAATCCAAGTCACTATAACTTGTTATATTATTACATCTAGAAATGTATCCAGACCTTCTCCAGAATCCCGTCACTATAACTTGTTTATTTATTACATCTAGAAATGTCATCCAGACCTTCTCCAGAATCCCGTTCACTATAACTTGTTACTATTATTACATCTAGAAATGTTCCAGACCCTTCTCCAGAATCCTGGTCACTAGAACTTGTTCTATTATTACATCTAGAAATGTATCCAGACCCTTCTCCAGAATCCCGGTCCCTATAACTTGTTATATTATTACATCTAGAAATGTATCCAGACCCTTCTCCAGAATCCCGGTCCCTATAACTTGTTATATGATTACATCTAGAAAAGTATCCAGACCCTTCTCCAGGATCCGAGTCACTATAACTCTAGAAGCCATCCATCAGTTTTACCCAGGAGAGGTGTATATATATATATATATGATCTATGTTACATACAATATGTTAGAATAACCATAGATAATACTAAGTGGGTAAAGGCCATGACTCACCGTGATGCTGTGTGCGTGGTTATATGTGTGAAATTGTAACAATGAAATCTGAACATCTGAATTGCTAGAACCTGCACGAAGGTCGAGATCCCGATCCCTTCCTGGCACTGAGCGCTACATACAGGGAGCAAGAATGAGCTTTCATGTAGCTTTTAAATGGAAGGTTTACTTTTCATGGTGGATTTTATTGCTTGGTTTACGGCCACATCAGCTTTTAATTGAGTAAAGCACAACAGGTGAATGCGTTCCTTACATGAATAATGTTCTGCTATTGAAACAATTGTAAAGGAAAAAAACAACACTGGCAGCTACAGTTTTGCAAACTCACAGAAAAAAAGTATCAATTTACTGATACAAAGATTAACCCCTTCCTAGCTGTTTTTATTTTTCCGTCTACATAGACGTATGAGGGCGCTAAAAAGATTAGCCATCAACATAAAGGGACAGAGAAAGGAAGACTTTTTCTAAATACATTGATCAATAGATTTTACTTTAATCATGAGATGTTTTCTTATGTGCTCTGAAGTACAGACAGGTTTCTATGATTAGCCTCATACCTGACGGATGTCTGTTATCTGATTAGCTGAGAGCGGGGACTGATGTCACACCAATGATAGACTGAGATTGAGGCAAATGAATTATATTTAACAAGATAAGATTCACTAAACATAAGGGGCGACCTGTATGTACGGGGCTGCACCAGAATTCTGGTGTCCTTTTTATTTTTCAGCCCGAACATTCTTTTTGCGGCAGGGGGGGTGACCGGAGCCAGAAGTGTCACTTTGTAGCTAGAAAGCGTGACTTCTATGCCCCGCAGTAGAAGAGCTTCATAGATTCAGGTGCATTCTACACTATTGTGAGCATTTAAAATTGGCGTCTGGGCGCCAAAAATCATACATGTCGCCCAAGGTGCATGTGCTGTAAGGACTTTAATCTTGTTAGAGATAAGAATCTCCTGCACTGTCAGAAAAATGGCTCACTAGAAGTTGAGTATGCTAATCCCTGCTATAGAACCACCCACATCCTGAGGAGACAGAGTGAGTGCAACTGCTAAAACTCAGTGGTAAGAACTCCTTTAATGGTTCTGTTTACTACGTACAAAGAAATAATAAAAAACAAACAAACAAAAAAAAAAAAAAAAAACCCAAAAACCAATTGTGTGTGGTGGAACTGGGGAAAAAAAACCTCAATTGCACCAAGGAGTTTACGGTCTGGTGTTAATTAGTAATTTTTTCTATCTAACATTTTGTCTTCCTATGGTACCTGACCGTTAGAGGTTAAGATTACTTGTACCCGATTCTGCAGTAATTATAGTAAATATGATATATACAGGTAGTCCCCGGGTTACGAACGGGATAGGGACTGTAGGTTTGTTCTTAAAGGGGTTTTGCCAGGACGTGCCTTATCTGCTAAGAAGCAATTGTAAACAAGCCACGCTGAGCTAAAAGAGAGAGAGACACAGCCAGAGCACAGAGCCGTGCATAAGGGATCGTGTGAAATGTTCACTCAAATAATCAAGCTACAACTAGTGGATTCTGTATACTAAAGACAACTCCTTTTCTCCACAGCAGCTTGAAAGCTTCTTCATGTTCTCTGTCATCAGATAAAGCAGGGATCTACTCAGATAATCACACTACAACTAGTGGATTCTGTATACAAAAGACAACATATTTTACCCGGTGCCTGGAAAGCTTCTGCAGCTCCCTTTCATCAGATAAGAAGTGACTCTCTGCGCAAGCCCGGCCAGCAGCTCTTGTCAGTTCGTATCTAATAGAAGCTTTAAGTAACTAAGGGCAGGTAAGGAAGGCTGTAGCTCTCTCAGACTGCAATATTTTTAATCACATATATTTAGAAAAGTGATTAAATACCCATTTTGGAGGATCCCACGTCAACAATAGATCGTAGCAAAACCCCTTTAAGTTGAATTTGTATGTAAGTCGGAACAGATATATTTATTAAATGCAATTCCAGCACAAAAGTTTTTTTTAGTTTTGGATAGTGCAGGGAATGGTTTTTACATTTGTTTTGCTGTCTATTAAGAAGATTTCACCTTATTTTCACTTCATGTGCTGCTGTGGCATGCTGACACTTGTCGTTCCACAGCTACTATCTGCCGGGGAACATAGAACGACACGTGTTAGCATGCCCCATAAGTCTCCGTTTGTAACTAGGGGACAATTGTAAGTCAGAACGGTGTAAGTCGGGGACTGCCTGTATATATATTTGTGAGCATTCACTTGTGTTTGGCCGCCATCTTGGACCATTTGACGCGGAGGTCAGTGTACAAAATACTACAACATAAATCTTGGGCCATCTAGCCACTAACTCAACATACAGAGAATTCTTCTCTATCAGTGGTCTGGGTGTACTATCCACTCACATAGTACAGTACAGTCCTTGGTATCGGCTGCCTTCAAGCCTTGGGGAATCAGAACTGTCCTCTCAACTTTGCTTGTTGCCCCATATACTTGGCAGCAAACCCCATCCCTCTGGAATCCTGGGGGAACAGGCTTTTAACAGGTCTGTGATGCCCTGGAATCCTGGCTTGGGTTAGCTGCTCAGCAGCTCTCCTGATTACCACCTGTGCCAGTACGGCTATGTCTACACAGCATAGTAAAAATATCGTCGGAAATCCAATGGTATTTTAAATTTACCTTCACTGACACATAAACAATAGAATTAGGGTATAGCAAATACGTCACAGCTCAAAAAAAAACCAATATAAAATATAACTTTTAATATACTATGTTAAAAATATACAAAAACAACACCAAAATACCCCCTCAATGCAAAAAAAACTCTAAAGATAAGTACACACAATACACACATATACTACCATACCATACAAAATCCCATCTACTAAGGGTATATAGGCACACTAATTTGGAACAAGGGATAACTTTACTCACGGTACCGATGCTTATGATTCCCAGCTGGTTAGACACAGGAAAAAATTATCCCAATCTTATATGTCCAAAAAGAAAACAGCCCAATATAGGCAAAAAAAAAAAAATTCCAACAATTACCCTATTAGAAATCCTATCACTGATGATCTGGAGTAATCACCCCGATGAGGGCGGCCCCAAGGACTATATCTCTAGAATACCCTATATTTCCCTATTAAGGGCTACTTATATAATAGATGGGTATGATAAGAAAATACTCCCGACGCGTTTCTCCCATTAAGCAGGTTCATCAGGGGAGGCCAAGATAAACGATGTCACGTCATGATGAGAGGACGTCTAACTGATGTAAAATAAGACCCTCAAATAGAGCTCCAAAACAATGTGCCGCAGCTTACCATTATATTACCGGTAAGAACGCGATCTCGGCGTCTTCCGGTTGCGACTCCAGTTACTTCCGTCAGAGTCGCGCATGCGCCTGCTCCCAGTGAGTCTCAATAGTGCCGGCGTTCTTAGATCTCTACTGCGCATGCGTCCATTTCATCATACCGCGCAAGGCGCCCGCCCAAAAAACAGAAAAAGCCCCACCGAAACACTCGATTTTACCGGAGTGGTTTGGGGTGACCAAAATGGTGGTGGACCCCAGATGGGGAACCCTTTTCTGCCGGTCTACAAAAGAACCTGTTCAAAACCGCCAACCTCCCAAAATGGTTCTAAGGTCCAAGGGGAGGATTACCCCCAATAAAACCCAAAATCACCAGGTCCAGCAAACCCTAACTAAACCATTGAAACTGCTGACCCCAGAACGGAACCCGAAAACCGCGACATTCGGGGCAAACTCCTCCAAAATCTTTTCCTTTTCACCCTGCTAAGGTAGCTGGCCCTCAGCCAATTTCCCTATTGGTGTAATTAAAGATACCCATTTTAAAGAAAAAGCAAAAAAACCGGGTCCAAGAAAGACAAGTTCGGTGAGCCCATAGCCGTTAACGGGGAAAATTTAGCCCCCCCTCCTGGGGGGTAAACCCTCCCAGTAAGGCATTTACCCCCTTATTTCCCCATTGCCTAAAGGTAGTTGCTTCGGCGAAAAGGGCCGAAATACACCGAACAACCCTCTCTAAAGAAAAGGCCCTCCTGTTACCTCCCAAAGGTCAGGAATGGATACGTGTTTTTCTCAACCAAAAAGGTAATAGCCAGGGACCCTCTAAAAAACTATGAAGCCCCTATTGCACCCTAGCGCCAGAATTTTTTTTGGAAATTTTGCTGTTAGCCCTAGCACTTTTAAAAAAGTTTTTATGGGTCCCATTTTAATTTTTTGTAATCATAACGGTTTTTCCCCTGGATAATTCACGTCAGGGAGGTGCAGTGAGCCCTAATGGAACCCAGCCCACTGTCCCTGCCTACTTGACGTGCTGCCCCTAGGCGGCTGACGGCAACGGGGCGACAGCCCCTGCGCTGCTAAAGTGCTGGGGCCGTAGAAGGGAAGAATAGTCAAACATCCGGTCAATATCAAATAGGAACGCCAAAGCCACAAATCAAAAAAGCAAACTGGGGAAAAGAAAAAAAGCACAAAATCAGAGACAAGCCGGAGTCGGAGAAAAAACCGAGGTCAGGTAAATTAAGCAAAACAACAACACAAAGAACAAGAAACAAGGTACCCAAAAAAATTTATCACAGGCCAGCAGTCAGCTTTCAGGGAGTTTAAATGGATTCCTGGATACCGCCCCTGCAGCTGATTGGAGCGGCCTCCGTCCCCCCAAATTGGCTGGTGCACTCGCCCCTTCAGGAGTGGCTGGGCCCCTGTCACTCACAGAGCTGTCAGCAGCAAGTGTATCAGGGAGGGAGCGCACATCAGCTGTTGCAGCCTGTCTGCAGTCTGAGCACAGCTTAGCCCTGACAAACTTGTAGCCGGAACCTTCTCTCCCTAAAATGTGGAGGTCTGAACAGGTAGCAAGAGAGTTAGGTTCCCACCTGTATTGAAGTCGCTTTGTTGATTGTCAGGTGGGTTTAAACAGTTTTGATCAAAATGTGAACTAAGAACCTCAAAATGTTTCATGTATTCTAAGTAGCAGAAATGCTTTTCCAAAAATTCCTATGTTCTTTTTGATAGTTATTTTGGTGCTAGTACAGCTGCTGATATTGGATTGTGTTTGTTGTATGTTACCGCCACATCAGTGTGCACCAAGGCTCATTTTTATTCTAAACAATTTTTTGGACGTGCAGACCAAATATTGTTTTCTAGACTGGATCTAAAAGGCCATCTGTGTCTCTTTTGCCCTGGGACTTTGCTGTACCACTGAGATGACCCCTCACAATATACTATATATAATATTGTTGTAACGATTCTAACCGGTATGGCTAGAAACGTGCGGTTGGGCGGATCCTCTGGGCCCACCGCGGGCCAAGATGGTAGATGCAGGCGGTGGGTAGCTGAAGTGCAGGTCTGGGTTGACAGTACTGGAACAGAAACAGGCACCGCAGGTGTAGCCGTTAAATGTATACACAGTCCAGGTAGGTAGAAGACTACGGTATGATGCCGGGTAACAGCAGGTATAGGCCAAGCAGCAGGAATAGGCCAGCAGGTGGAGCGGCAGATGTACAGCAGGTAAACGTGCAAAGGAACATATAACAGAGTCAGCAGCAGTACAGCAGCTAAGGGGTCAAGCTCTTGTGCTGGAAGACAACAACGAACTGACAACAGGCAAAGGGCGGGAACTCCTTAAGACAGCAAGGTAACAGGTCAATTGCGCAGGACCAAAGGAGCACTGATCTCTAAATAGAGGCAGTGCCGGGCGCAACTGCCCCTAGAGGGAGCACATGTGCGCACAGGACGCCAGAGCTGGAGGAAGCAGCGATGGGAGCTTCAGGAGTGCGGGAAAGCCAGGACAGGTGTGTGCAGAGAGCCAGGGACACCAGGGGATGTCGCAGCAGCGGCCGGGACACAGGAGACACGGGCACGCTGTCGGTCCATAGCAGCGGCAACGGCGTGAACCGTGACAATTGTCCTATTACATCCTGTCTGAGCCATAGCTCTACACCATTCTGCTATATATACCTATATATACTGTATATAATACTGTCCTATTACATCCTGTCTGAGCCATAGATTAATACTAATCTGCTATACCAATAATATTCTCCTATTACACCCTGTCTGAGCCATAGCTCTACACTATTCTGTATATATAATATAAATATAATATATATATAATAATATATAAATATTATATATATACCCCACACACACAAAACAAAACGTATACTGTATATAAATTGTCCCTATTACCATCCTGTCTGAGCCATAGCTCTACACTTTCGCTAAAAATAATATATATATATATAGATATTATAAACCCAAAGAATATGTGTAAGCCTTTTCTCCGCGGGATAGTTAATTAGAAAAATTATATAATAAAATTATATTTTATTAAATATATATATATATATAATAAATATATATATATAGCAGAAGAGTGTAGAGCTATGGCTCAGACAGGATGTAATAGGACAATATTATATACAGTATACGTGTGTGTGTGTGTGTGTATATATATATATAGCAGAAGAGTGTAGAGCTATGGCTCAGACAGGATGTAATAGGACAATATTATATACAGTTTTACGTGTGGGTGTGTGTTGTGAATATATATATTATAGCAGTTAAGAGTGGAGAGCTATGCTTTCAGACATGGGAGGTAATTGGACAATTATTATATCAGTATACGTGTGTGTGTGTGTATAGTTATGTGTGTGTGTGTGTATATCATGTGCAGAATAGATGTATGGGGTAAGTTCTCACAGCGTGTAATAGGACAATATTATATACAAATATTGTGGGTGTGTGTATATGTGTGATGTATATGTTTGTGTTATATATTTTGTATTTCTTATTAAATATTTCATATAGGCAGAATAGTGTTACAGCTATGGATCAGAACTGGGTTGTAATTGGATATTCATGAGCCCTCCTGTGCCCTAGCTCAAAGTCTTGGATTATATACAAAAACCTCTATGGTTCTCTGATAGTGGCCAGTCTCACAGTCGCCAGAAAACAGTTATATATAATTTATCACAGTGGAAGAGTCTTACTAGAAATATTGATAAATATAACTTTTTTTAATCTAGATTTATAAAAAACTTACATGCCCAACAGAGCTTAAAAAATTTCCACATACAGAGTAAACGCAAAACCATAATATCCTAAGGGGACAGGAAATAAGGGGTCTATTATCAATGGTTTTAGGGGGAAACAATTCTAACCTAGTAGCCCTCACGTAGTGTCTCTTAAAACACCCCTAGATTAATAAACGGGTGGTATGCTCACATTCCCAATAAGGACGGCCCACTGGACCTGTCCATGGTATAATTTAACTAGATTTCCCTAACATTACCTGGGAATATTTATTGGATAAAATAAAGATTACGCCTTACTTTAACAGATGTCCCAAAACATGTTTTCGGAGCCTACCCAAACCTCCTCAGGTGAAAGATGTTTGGTAGGTCTGAAAATAGAAGTAAGCATATGATTGTACTTATGCATAAGCATGTGCAGCAAATTATTAAAAGTTAGTAAGATGGCAAAAAAAATTTCAAGAAATAGTAAGGTGTTGTCTTACCTATATAGATGGGCGGTATCAGGATTTGCAAGGGACAGGGCATATGGCTCCCAATGTCCTAGCACAGCTCTGATGTGCTGTGTTAAGGATGAGTGGCTTTTTATCTTCCCATTTACCCTAGGAGTTGAGCCTTTCACAGGTAGCCAATAGCACAATGCAGCCGCACCATGGAAATATTAAAAATGCCAACACCTGATGCGCAAAGGCACACGTGTTAGTTGCCATTGTGATGCGCGATCGTTCTTGATGCTCTCGAAACGGAAGGGGTTCCATGTCATGATCCATATGAGGCGTGAATCGCGGTGGCCTACTCCGTGGCGCCGTGATTCTTCAGCTAACGGAAATGACGTGCGGGATGAGGAGGAAGGGATCTCTGGAGGGAGAATACTCCACCTCACTTAGACATTTTACCTCCCGAAACCTACCGATTCCGGTCTGTCCAAAGTGGGTTAGTCAGTGTCAAATGGATTTGATAGTATGGTCAGAACAACCTATTAGTGATCAATGACAAGGGACACTGTTAGCAGATGATCAAACAAGATTAACCGGAAAAAGTAGAAGATATCATGCCCCCAATTTATACGGTATTTATTTTAACGATATTATCATGGAAAGATTTTTTCAAATTAGCCACATGGGAATTTATGTCTTATATAAAGCACTGGAATTTGAGCTGTTTCATTTCAACCTATGGGTTGCCTATGACATTTATGTGTTGAGTTTCCAGTTGTTTTATATACTTAGCAGTACTTTGTTCAAGGTTGCCTTTAAGAGGTGAGGTTTCACCACATCAATCCCCATGGAATCTGAGTTGGTTGGAATTTCCCCCATGTTCAGACCTAAATGGGTCTTCGAAATGGGGGTATCCCTTTTGTTACGTATTTCGCTAGGTGTTCTCCAACACGTCGGCGAAACTCTCGGATAGTCTTGCAACTTGTATTCTTTGCCACCTTTGACACTCTAGCTTGTTAGATGACACCGCGATCTCTGCAGTTATTTAAATGCGAATTATAAATTCTTGCTCTGTTTACTGTTTGATAAATGTTTTGCCTGTTTCTACCAAATTTGTAGTTACACACCCACTGCAATTAAAGCAAATGAATGGCTGTCTGTCCAACCAGGTGTTTTATTTTTGGGGGCAGTGTGTAATGCCCTCTGAACTAGAGTGTCATGCATGCTTGCCTTTTCTGAATGGTGTTCAAGGGGTATGATCCGACCTTGTCTTTAATGTAGGATCCAACATTTTGGATGTCCCTGTGTCTATTAAATATCTCTCTCACTCCTAGGGCCTCGTACGAAGGTTGCCAATTATTCGGCTGATTTGTTTCCGGATCACCATTGTCGATTTATTGGGGGGAGTAAACTAGACCGTGTCACTTTTAAAGATGATGGTATCTTTAAGGATTACCTCATCGGGCTAACTATTCTCCCGTATCTTCTCTGTAAGTCCACAGGCTTGTCTTTTAAATTCTGCCGTCTTGAGCCAGTTTCGGCGCAATCGCAGAAGCAACTGGCCCCTCGGAATGCCTCTTTTTAGTGTGGCCGGTTGATGCTCGCCAATGGAGTTAGCGAGTTGGAAGATGTGGGTTTAGGATTATAGAAGTAGAATGGACCTTTGACTTTCTTGGCTGATTTTAAAATAAACTAGTGTTGTGCGATTTTTATCGAATTAAAGTTGAAATCGGCAAGGGTTTTATGGTGATTCGAAATTTCCAGATCATTCGATAATTAGGTTAAAATCTGCGCAATCAGTATTAAGATAGCGGCTTTTTCGGCGCTTCCTGTTTTTTTGGCGGCCAGCAAATCATATTTTAGAATTATAGAGCAGGGTGTGATGTGTGTGCGACCGTCATGACGGGGATGTGTATGGTTGCGATTGGCTGGAAAATATCACATGACCTCGTTTTTTTACATAGTACAGCGTCTGTTTCAGCTCAGTGCTCTCAGCGTCTCATAGGGAATGGACGTGCGCTCTGCCTGTGGCCACACAGCGCAGGCGAATTGAGTCTATTTCTGCACAGAGAATCCTTACTATTAGCTGTGATCCTTCAATTTAGTTAGTATTGAGATCATTTAACATTTTATGTAGTTTTGCTGAGGGAATTTTATAGCAGCATCTACCGGTGTAAAGTCACAGGCGGAGGGAGCGGGGGGGGGAGGGGGGGCACGGTGGACACAGACAAGCTCTATCTATAAGATCATTGGATATAATTTTCTACCAAGGACTAATAAAATAGATATCCACTACAATATTACACTACTGTTTGCCTATTTGTTGTTTTTAGCTGGATATTGGGGCAGTGCATGAACTTATATTGGATATAAACATCATTTCTTGTAACTGCAGGTCTCTTTGTTAGCTGAAAAATCCACTTTTTTTATCAGTTACATTTTCAGATAGGTGTTCAATGTATCCATTACCCTGTGACTGTTTATATTTTCAACCTTTGCACTTATAATTACAATCCTGCAATCTTGGTAGTCAGCACTCAGCACAGGTTGTTTGTTTGCAAAAAATACCGTGTATAGTACGAAAACATCACAGTTACGTGTTTTTATGAACCCCTTTTTTTTTTGCGCCACCTAGTACTGTTTCATTGACGCTGCATCTACGTAAATCTTCAAAAGCAAATTCATATATTCACCAACAGGTGAATTGATAAGGTGCAAAAAAATACAGTTTTTTTTTTTTCAAACCATAACAGTTACGTGTTTTTTGATTTTGCGCACCCAGTACTGTTCATTGCGCAGCTTCTACGTTAAATCTTAAAACAGCATTTCTTTATTCACCACAGAGTGGATTGAAAGGTGCAAATTATACAGTTTATTATATCAAAAAAATAAACGTTTACGTGTTTTTTGAGTTTGTGCAACCCTGTACTGTTCATTGAGAAGCATCTTAGTAATAAATCTTAAACTGCAATTATATATTCACCACAGGTGAATGAAGGTGCAAAAAATACCGTTTTATTATATCAAAAAATAACGTTACGTGTTTTTGACTTTTGCGCACCCAGTACTGTTCATTGACGCTGCCATCTAAGTCAATTTTAAAAAACAGCACTATGCTATATTCACCAGGTGAATTGAAAGGTGCAATAAATACCATTTATTATACAAAAACTTAACAGATACGTGTTTTTTGGAATTTTGCCATGTCCAGATTTGTTGATCTAGACACCTTGCAGTTAAGTTGAATCCTGCTAATTTTGTTTTGATTAGAGGGGATGTGACGAATAGCTGTGACTTTGTCGGACGTCTTTTAATAAAGAGACCTTTCCAAAACTATTCCCATCCCTTCTCAAATTTTTATATTTTGGGACATGGAGCGAAATGCAGGTTGGTAAGCGTGCAAAGAGGGGGTTAGCACATGGAGGTTAGTGGGTAGACGAGAATGAGATGGTGCTCCTTCCAGTGCTGGCTGACAAACACGCATGCCAGCGGATCGGTCAGTTGCAGGCCCTTCAGGCCATGTCATCGTGGGTCTGGCCCTGTGATTCTAAGTAAAACGTAATCGTCGCAATCTGTCCTCAGGGTTAATGCAACCTGCACTCTAGCAGTCTTACCTCCTCGTCTCGCAGTCGACGGGCCCAAAATGTCGTCATCAGCATCTTCCAGCATACGTCCACATGGAAGCAAGCCCAAATGTCAACTCGTGTACCCACCATGTGGATAATCATTGTCTTGACGACCTCTTGATGACAAAATGCGGTTGGGGGTCAGAAGGATGTTTAAAGATCAAGAGGATGATTTGTTGCTCTGACGCCCCCAGTTACTGATGCCTCAGAGGAGGTGAAGGAAAGGAAGCCGGGTCAATCTGGCAAAAATCCCGGTGCGGTCGGCAACGCCCTTGCAGTGCCCCCTTGTTGTAGGCCCGCAGCTTTCTGGATGCAGGGAAAGTCAGGACGACAATGTCACCTGTGTTGATGATGTTGTGATGACGACATTGCGGATCCATCCTGGTCTTTTTCCGCAGTATTGGCTTGCGACGCGCTTCATCAGTGGACGAGGTGGAAGACGATGGGGTAGTGGAATACGGGTCCCGCCACAAAAAGGGAGAGGCGCGCAGGGGGTTCGCAGAAGTCGGATTATGATTCCGCCAGCCGACGGTCAGCGCAAACCCCGTCTCTCATTATCGCGTCTAGAAGGCTCCAGGACCCTCTCAAGCTTGGCCTTCTTTGAGCAAGCCTCTGATTCACCAGCGATGTCATATGCCGCCTTTGCGTTAACGATAATATTCTAAAATATAAAAAAATAAAAAAGTAGACGGCAAGAACCTTAAGTGGTTTAACCCCACCAACATGTCTAGTTCACATGCAGAGTAATGCATGAGTTGAATGGATGGGATCATTGGCCAAAAAAGGCCACCAGACCGAAGCCGGGCCTCAACCACTGTCACTCCCTCTGTTCCGCCTCCTCCTCACTCCGCCACCACCATGCCGTTTCCCCTCCGCTGCCCATGTCTTCAGAGTTCTTGATCAGGGGATCAGCTCGCTTCGCCTCCACCGTCGCCCGGAGTTCCACCAGACCACCCAGAGACCCATTCATACCCTTTCCTTCCGCCAGTTTGGACGTCCTGCACGCCGTTTCAGCGGCAGTCTAGCAGCCAGCCTTCTGTCTTCCAGGTTTGGGAACTGAAGAATAAACACTTTTAACCCAATACAATCCCAAAGCCAAAAGCTGTATGTCGGCATTGCCAGGCTTTTGGCCTTGGAAATGTCTGCCTTTCCGTATTGGTGGACACAGGATGGGTTCCGCCACGTCATGGCCCTCGCCTGCCCCAATACCAGATGCCGTGCAGGCATTTCTTTGGCCAGAAAGCCGTCCCTCCCTGGTCCAGCCAGAGTCATCTAAAAATTTCAAAGCGCGTTGTTGCATCTCTGTCCGGAAATGTCCATCTCACCACCGACACATGGACTAGTCAGCACGGCCAAGGGCTCTCTATCTCAGTGACAGCTCACTGTGTGAGCTGGGTGGGATGTCTCTGTGGGTGACGGTGGATCTCAGGCTCGGGCGCACGCTTTTCAAAACTGCAGGGAGGTGCAGGGCTCTTTCCCCCAAGGTCTCTGGTGGATCCGTGCCCAGTGACACCAGGCCGGTGTTGATAATTAATCGCCTTGGAGACCGTACACACACAGGTCCCAGGTGCTGTGGAAGGATTAACCAACGAGACCCGAGCGCTGGCTGGGTGAAATGAACCTTTTGCCAGGCAAGGTGGTGTGCGAGACCGTGCGAAATCTGCTGCCGCCCTTTAAGATCGGTAGGCTGGAGCACATCCTTGCCTGGAACATTGTCATGGAACCTTGTCGTCCAGAAATTTCTAAGAGCTACCCGGGTCTGGACTGCTGCTTGTTGAATGGATCGAGGTCTGAGTTCGCTCTTTCCGACGTTCGCACACTGCTTCATCCCGCTGGCTGCGTGTGGTTGGCAGCGGTCAGTCGGTGGCCCTCCCCGTACAATCGTCTCATTGTTGTCGTGGCAACACGCTGGGAATTCCACCCTCCACATGCTCCAGCGATTTGGGCAGCAGCCGCAATGCCAGTACGCAGTACGAAGTGACACTTGGCCTGACAAGCAGCGGTTGCGGACCTCGGGTGTTGAGCCACCGAGAGTGGAGGCAGGTTGAAAGAGCTCTGAAACCATCCTTGACAGTTTTGAAGAAGCCACCAATATGGTCAGTGCGGGACAATGCCCTTGTCAGCATGAGCATTGTGGTGATCTTAGTTCTGGATACGATCGTTGACACTCTGAACCAACAGGTCCCGCCAGCGTCGGAGTGAGGTGGGAGACGGTCACAGGATATGCGGACCACGGAGCCTTTCTCTCCGTTCAATAATCCACAAGGCCCGTCTGTTTCACATTTCATCGGTCTTCATTAGGGCAGTGGTCGGGGTCCAGCCAAGAGCTAGTGCAATGGGTGGCGCATCAGCTCTCAGGTTGCATCATCTCAGGCAAGCCAGGGACGTGGTTGTGTTGAAGCTGTGCGGAGGCTGCGGAGGAAGAGGAGGAGGAGGAGGTATTCCTAGACACGATGTTACCGTACGTCCCTGCCTTGAAAGAGGTTGGCGCGACTTTGAGGAGGAGGTGGAAGATGAGGAAGATCAGTTTGCTAGTGCCCTTTCGACACAGAGGCTGGGGAAATCAAGGCTCCATCTCTCACATGAGTGCTTGGATGCTCCATTTCCTTCAACATGAATCTGCATTAGGCCATTCAAATGAACAAACAGGTTTCTGGGTGGCCACCCTCCTCGGATACACGGGTACAACAACAAAAATCAGCACTTTCCTTCCACCACCCAAATAGAGATTAAAATGCAGGAAATGTAGTCCTTGCTTGATTTGATCAACTGGAGACATCTTGTGCGTCTGCTTTCACGTTCCCCAATGTAACGGGGGAACACTTCGAGCGACGTGGGACAGAAGTTTAGAGTGCAAGTAGGCGTGCGGGCAGCAGCAGGCAGGTGTCAGAAGCTCTATGGGGAACTCTGGCATATGTGTTTAACCACCTCACCAACGCATGCAATGCTGGGCACACATACAACACACAGTGTTCAGCTTTAGATCATTGGTGCAAGGTCTTATGCGTCTCAACACCGATGTTTTTTTGATATGTGTTCCGGGACCCATTAGACTTCTGGGTATCAAAATGGACGAATGGCCCCTGCTGGCTCGTCCACGCCTTAGAGGTTTGTCCTGCCATGCAGCCAGCGTCATATTGACGGGACCTTCAGGCACAGCTGGAGGAGTCTTTACAGACAAACGGCATCCGGCTTTCCACAGATAATGTGCGATAGTTTTGACTTTCATCAAGATGAAATCAGGCATGGATCTCTGATGATGTTGTGTGGCCCCTATTGCCGAGGTCACCGATTTAGTTGCCGGTTACTTCACATTCCTTTTCAAACAGAAAAGGTCCTCTTGAAACTTTTTTTTAAAATGATCATTTCTTACTGCAATTTTTATTCTCTTTTCCCAACAGTTCATTTTGTGGTTTTGCTGTGAGGAATGACTGTTAAAAACGCAGGTTTCTGACAACCGTATTCCATTTTACTATTTATCTTAAAAAGTTTTCGCATTTTCAATGTTTTGAGGTCATGTTGCTGTGAGATACAGCATAATCATGGTCCTTTGGAAACAGAAATGTGTTCTAAGTGGCATTTCTCCTCACAATTTTTAATAGTGGCTGAGAAGTCATATTTATAATTTTTTGGGGTTTATGTTGCTGTGAGATACAGCATAATTATGGTCCTTTGGAAAGAAATGTGGCTTCTAAGTGGCATTTCTCCCTCACAAATTTTTTAAAAGTGGGTGAGAAGTCATTTTTATAATTTTTTGGGGGATGTGCTTTGAAATGCAGCAATAAAACAGTCTATTATAAAAAAATGTTTTTTCTAACAGACATTTGTTCTTCACAATTGACAAAGTGGCTCAGGGTCATGTTTTGAATTTTTGGGGCATTTTGCTGTGAAATGCAGCATATACAGGTCCTATTTTAAAAAATGGTGTTTCTAACAGACATTTGTTCTTCACAATTGACCAAAGTGGCTCAAGGGTCATGCTTTGAATTTTTGTGGGCATTTTGCTGTGAAATGCAGCTATACTACAGGTCCTATTATAAAAAATATTGTTTCTAAAAGAAATTTGTTCTTCACAATTGTCAAGAGAGGCTCAAGGGTTATGGTGCTGTCAGAAACAGGGATAGGTTAGGACACGGGTAATGGACACATATTGCAAAATGACTTGTTTGTGCAAGATTGTAACATAGCTATCAATCCTGTATTGGAGCACCCATTTAATACAATGAAAAAACGAGAAACAAAGACATGTTGGGATTCCATCCTAGTTTAAAAATGTGTTTTTCTAGATTAAAGTACTAAAAAACTTGCATGTACAAAATAGCTGTTAAAAAATTCCTCTGAATTGTACAAGGAGGAACAGGAAAACTTGACAGAAGTTGGTTATTCAGGGACATTGGAGTATGGAGCACGGGACAGAGAACAAAGTACAGAGACATTTCCTCCAGCACGTTGAGTAAAATGAGAAAAAGAATGCCAAGATTAAAGGGCACCGGGGTGTATACGGAGCGTTAACCACCAGTATTTCCAAGTGAAGCTCAATTGGTCCACACTCATACGGGGGGCAAGCGCTACCCAGGAATTGACTGTGTACAGAGGAGGCTGGAGTTATCACACTTCCGCGTTCCGCACTCTGGCTTTCTGCACGACAGTTTTCGTTGCTCGCGTAATCAGGGATTTTTAACCTGAGTTAATAGTTTGACGGGACGCCAGCCTGAGCTTTTCCCGCACCCCTCTGTAACTCCGGCCCTGGGTCATGCTGTGGCCCAGGCAGGTATAGCAATGTCCAGTGAAACTAAAATGGGTGTTGATGACTCCTTTTTCCGGCACTTTTAATGTGGGGGTCATGCAGGTTTGGGGCTCATGCTGTGGCATAGGACGGTATAGTCAATGTCCAGTTCAACAAAAAATGGGTGGTTGAAAGACTCCTTTTTTCGGCACTTTTTAAATGTGGGGTACATGCAGGTTTTGGGGCTCATGCTGTGCCAGGACAGGTATAGTCAATGTCCAGTGAAAACTAAAATGGTGGTTGAAAAGACTCCTTTTTCCGGCATCTTTTTAAAATGTGGGGGTCTGCAGTTTCGGGGCTCATGCTGTGCCCAGGCCAGGTATAGTCAATGTCCAGTTAAATTAAAATGGTGTTGAAAGACTCTTTTTCCGGCACTTTTTAAATGTGGGGGTCATGCAGGTTTGGGGCTCATGCGCTGGCCCAGGACAGGTATAGTCAATGTCCTGTTCAACTAAAATGGTTGTTGAAAGACTCCTTTTTCCGGCATTTTTTAAATGTGGGGGTCATGCAGGTTTGGGGCTCATGCTGTGGCCCAGGACAGGTATAGTCAATGTCCAGTTCAACTAATATGGTGGTTGAAAGACTCCTTTTTCCGGCACTTTTACATGTGGGGGTCATGCAGGTTTGGGGCTCATGCTGTGGACAGGACAGGTATAGTTTATGTCCTGTTCAACTATAATGGTGTTGTAAAGACTCCTTTTTCCGCACTTTTTAAATTGTGGGGGTCATGCAGGTTTGGGGCTCATGCAGTGGCCAGGACAGGGATATTCAATGTCCAGTTCAAGTAAGGATGATGGTTCAAAATCATCCCTTCCCCCCCCCCCCCCCCCCTTCCCCCCCCCCCCCCCCCCCCCCCCCCTTACTGCCTTCTGGCACATTTTTAATTTGTGGGTGGTGCAGGTTTAAGGGTCAGGCTGTGTTCAAGACAGGGATAGTGAATGGTCTGTGACTTTTTTTCTGTGGACTTTTATAACCTAGTGTGTGGCTAAGATGTAAGCATGTATCCATTTGGACTGTTGTGTATGTTAATTTCTGCTTTTCCATCCTTGTTTGGTTGTATTAATGACGGTGTTGTTGGTGTCCGATATACTTTATTGGTCATCGCTCATATTCGAGCTCAACTATCGAACTAAAACCTTATCGATAGCTCGGGCCGATATCGACTATCGATCGATCTCGATAGCCAACGCAATCGCTCAACACTAATTATAACCATTCCCTGTGCACGGTCACTGGAAACATCTGGACTGTAATGAGCTGGGAGTAGGATGGAGTTGATACCAAGCAGAAACAGAGCAGATTCCCGGTCTACTGGACATTGGACCTGGGCTACAGCCGAGACTACAGCAAGGACATTAGACCAGAAGACACATAGTAATGGGCAAGACCAGAATATGTGGAATAGAGATCCATGATCACCACCCGATTTCTAGCAGTAGGGAATGGAATTTGGGTAAATTTTACTAAACTGGGAAGGGGTATAGTGCCACTGAGCTAAGAACTTTAGTTATGCTCCATTAAACCAATACAGGGGTTTTTCCCCAATGTGATTTAGAAAAATAATTACTCAAGTCTTTCTCCCAATTTAGTTTGTAAACCATTTGGTGGGAATATCATAAAAATTCTTGTTCCTTTATTTTATCTCAGGAAAGAGTCTTAGCAGATATTTAAATCAGGAGTCAGAACCTCAAATTTCCTTTCAAGATTCTCTTTCAGAAAATGAGTTCCTTGTAGAAATCTAAAGTGATCGGACAAGGGAATTGTATATTTCTCAACCAATTTGTGGAAAGGGATTAACTCCACACTATGGTAGAGGTCCTCAGTGGAAGCAATGCCTAATGTCACTCATTGAGTCAAATGTTAGGGATGCCTCTGGACAAAGCTAGAAAAGGGATGGAAAGTGATGAAGAAGGGGTGCTAGGGAAGTTAGTAGGAGCTAGCTCTTTCCAGTATCGGAGTGTGACTAGAACAGGAGGTGAGACACCAGTGGCCAAGGGTTAACGACACAGGACCAGAGAGAGGGAAGGTCGTGAAGAGCAGGCTCTATGAAGGCCCATTTGGTGGTGCTCTCCATGCCCTAACCTGGTCTTTGACAGTCGTCATAATATCTAAAACTAGGCAAGTCTAGACCTTGCAGATTTATTTTCCTTATCATGAGAGAGGAGGTCAGTCTTGGCCTTTTTGTTTGCCAAAGAAAAGGACATTTTGGCGAGAAAGTCCAAAACTTTTCTGCAGAAAAAAACAGGAAAAGTTCTGAAAAATATAACACTTTAGGCAACTAACCTCCTGTATAATCCATTCCCTGCCCGACCAGGAATTCCGACTCGGATTTTCTGTAAGTTCATTTGGGGGGAATTTAGATTTGATGAAAATTTTAAATTTAAAAAAAAATTTTTTGGGTTAGAAGGAAGATTCAGCCCAATATCTTCGATTTAGAAAGACTAATTTTGTAGTAGGAGGGATTTTTCATTTGAATACATGCTTAAAAGGGTCTGAACTGGGGATATTACAGTTTGCTTTCAAATTTAATTTTATTAAACGAAAAAATTTTTAACAAACTTTTATAAAATATTTTTTGGTTTTTTTTTTGTTTTTTGTTTAATAATTTGTTTATTTTAGTGCAATTACAGCAGGATTAGTAGAGTACATGATTTATTGATTTTAGGCTTTATTACTTTTTACGGGGTCCCTGCGACCCCCTGTCGGTCGCAGGCACACAGCAAACGCCGCGCACCCCCGGGCACCGGGGGCATTTTAAAATCCACGCTCCCTTTTCCCCTCCCGCCGCAGCTCCTCCCTCCCCCGGGGTGCATGGCGCCCCTAGGCGCCCGCGGGGCATTTCAGGGAAATTTAAAAGGGGACATGCCCCGGGTTTTGGGTTTCTCCCCCCGGGCGCAACCCATTTAAGCCCTGCCTCTTCCCCAGCACCTTTGCCGAATGATAGGCCCTACCCTTGAGGGGAAACCCCGGAAAGTGTCTTGTTCCGTTTACTGTTACCGTACCTTCGCCTCCGTCCCTTACCAAAACCCATTGCCCCTGCCCAAACCCTTTCGCCTGTCCCCAACTAAGCCGCTTCAGTTTTTGTACCGCGCAACACCCCCGGGCCCCACCGCAACAAGTCACCGGGGGTAGCGCCCGGGTAGCAACCGCCGCAGCAAGCCCATCCCGCTTTGGGGCGGGCCTGGTGAAAACCGACCTACTTGTGTGGCCCAGAGACCACTACCACACTGTTACAGTTCATTCGGCCCCACGGATCCCCCCAAGGTGCCTCACCGAGCGTCCTAACACACCACCATCGGTCTCAAACAAACAATCGCGCACAGCGCAACAGCTGAACCAACTGACTACTATGATGCACAGCTCCTGGCCACCAGCAAAACAATGGGCTGCCGTGGCTCAAGCAGCACATTTCTTTCCCGGGGGAAAATCCCCCGGGCCCTAAACTCCGCTTGTCCATGCCGCCAAAGTTGACGGGACCAAGGCCCTGAGGGGTTCATCCCCCCGGGTCCCTCCACGGGGAACTTATGGCTGGCCAGTTCCCGTCCAAAAGGTCCAAGGGGGCCTTGTTCAGTCCCTCTCCGGGAAAGCCCGGGCCCTTTCGTTGACTACACTTTGGCCCCGGACGATCCTATCACAGCTATCGGCGACATTCTTGCGGGAGTTCCGGGGGGTCTTCGAGGAGCCGCCCGGCCTCGTCTCTGAAACCGCTTTTGTTAAACCTACGCAGGGGAACCCCCCTTGGCGTTTAGCCTCAATTTCGCCCCCAGCCTCTGAATTTTGGCTTTGGAAGATGCAGCGTTGTGCGCCACTTCAAGAAGGGCCTCCCGGGCCCAATTAAGGATCCCCCCGCTCCCCCGGACCCTCCGAGACGTTAGCGAGCCACCACCTTGGCGACCCCAAGACATCCTTTCTCCGGAGAGACGGGAAGCTCCCCAAACGCAACCCTCAAACAACGTCGGCCCTACCCCTCTTGCGCCGTGTTTCAGCGTCCCCCCACTGCCTCCTCCCACCACCTTGGAAGAGGCCATGCAAGTGGACAGTACCCCCGTTCTCCGCAAGACCCTCCCCCCACACGTGAGGAGAAGTTTGTCTCTACTGCGGCAGCCCCGAACACTTCGTAGGGGGTTCCCACTTTTTGCGGGAAGTCCGGGGAAAAACACACCTAGGATTCGGGGAGGGCGCCCTAGGGGTGATAAACCCTCCCACGGGTCATGGGCCACTCTGGGCCGCCAATTCTGGAATCTCGTTCCGAGGGGGGTCGGGTTTCCTGGATTCCGGGTTGGGTGGGGCTTTATGAGCTTTGTTGTGACCAGTATCGTCTCTCGGGGTCCACCTAACCAACCCTTGGTCATCCCCCCGTCAGTGGGAAATTTAAGTGGGTTTCCCTCCTTACCACTGAACCATGGGCCACAAATAGGGGCCCTGCACAGGGGAAAAGGGTCACGTTTTCGTGTTTTCCCCCCTTCTTTCCCCGGTGTTCTACGGGGGTTTCCTTGGCTACAGCTTTTTACCCCCAACTTGATTGGAAGACGGGGGAATTTTTTCGCTGAGGCCCGACTGCCAGTCTCGTTGTCTATCGGCACCCCGCCGGGGGGGCCCCATCCCCGCAGTCCTCTCTCAAAACCACTACCTGGCTGGGGCCCCTCAAGGGGGGACGGACCCCAACTGGGAACCCCCGCCCACTGTCCTTCCTCTTACGTGCTGCCCTAGACGCAGACGGGAACTGGGTACGCCCTGCGCTGAGAGTGCGGGGGCCCTCAGGGAATAGAATATCAACAGTCCAGGGCAATACCAAAAAAGGGAACGCCAAAGCCACAAAACAAACCAAGGGGATAAATTAAACAACCAGGTCAAAAGCCAAACGGGGCAGGGACAAAAAAAGGAGAAAGCCAAGTCAGAGAACAGGCCGGGGTCAGGTAAGGGATAAAACAAAAACAAGAACAAGTAACAAGGTAGCCAGAATATCACGGGCTCTTGCACCAGCCTTCAGGGGGTTTAAATGGGATTCCTGGATACTGCCCCTGCAGCTGATTGGAGCGGCCTCCGGGTTCTTTCCCCTTGGCTGTGCAAAAGCCCCCCGTCGGAGTGGCTGGGCGTCCCCTCACCACAGAGCTGCCAGCACTGTGGGATCGGGGGGGTCGCTGATCAGCTCTGCAGCCTGTAGATCCCTGCCGCCTGAGCACAGATAGCCCTTACACTGGCTTACCGCAAAACCTTATCAGGCTTCCAAGACTTTTTTTTTTCCCAGAAGCGAGCTGAGACACTTTCCCCCTCACGCCCATATTTTGCCCCATAACCTTTGAACCCGGGGGCAGTCCTCCCCGGGGGAGGGTCTACCCGCTCTCCGTACCCGAAACTCACATGTCGCCTACTGGAAGAAAATCTACGAAAGGGTTTTTATCCCCAAATCGACTTCCCGGCTGTGCCGGGTTTTTCTTTTGGGAAAAAAAGAAGGATCCCTGAGACCGGCATTGCTACGTGGTCTAAATAAGATCACCATCAAGAACCGGTACCCTCTGCCTTTAATCACGGAACTCTTTGATCGTCTCCGGGGAGCCAAGGTCTTTTTCAAATTGGACTTGCGGGGGGCATATAATCTCATCCGGATCCGGGAAGGTGATAAGTGGAAGACGGCCTTCAATACTCATGATGGGCACTTTGAGTATCTGGTGATGCCCTTCGGTTTATGCAATGCTCAGGTCGTCTTCCAGGAATTTGTCAATGACATTTTCAGAGACCTTCTGTATGTCTGTGTAGTGGTCTACTTGGATGACATCCTGGTATTCTCACCCGATCTGGGATCCCACCAGTCGCATATGCGCCAGGTCCTGAAACGCCTGCACGAGAACCATCTTTATGCTAAACTGGAAAAGTGCCTATTTCACCAGACCAGCCTCACGTTCCTTGGATACATAATCTCTGATAAGGGTCTGCGGATGGATCCCACCAAACTCTCTGCCATCCTACAGTGGCCCCAACCTGTTGGCCTTCGGGCCATACAACGCTTCTTCGGCTTCGCAAATTATTACCGGCAATTTATTCCGCATTTTTCCACATTGGTAGCACCAATTGTGGCTCTTACTAAAAAACATGCTGTCAGGGCTAAGCTGTGCTCAGGCTGCAGACAGGCTGCAGCAGCTGATCAGCGACCCCACCCTGATACACTTGCTGCTGACAGCTCTGTGAGTGACAGATGCCCAGCCACTCCTGACAGGGTGCACCAGCCAATGGGAGGACCCAGAGGCCGCTCCAATCAGCTGCAGGGGTGGTATCCAGGAATCCCATTTAAACTCCCTGAAGGCTGTGTGCTGCGCCTGTGATATTCCTGGCTACCTCGTGTTACTTGTTCTGTATATTGTGTTCTGCTTATCTGTGCACCTGACCTCGGCCTGTTCTCCTGACCCAGGCTTGTCTCCTGATTTTGTGCTTTGCTTTCGTTTGGCTTTTGACCTCGGCTTGTTTACATTTATTCCTCTGGTTCTGATTTGTGGCTTTGGCGTTCCTATTTGATATTGACCTGGACTGTCTGACTATTCTTGCTTCTCACGGCCCCAGCACTTTAGCAGCGCAGGGACTGTCACCCAGTTGCCGTCTGCCGCCTAGGGCAGCACGTCAAGTAGGCAGGGACAGTGGGCTGGGTTCCAGTTAGGGCTCACTGTACCTCCCTTGACGTGACACATGCTAACCCAAAACTGTGGCCTCCAGCCGCCGAAGAAGCCTTTTGCAAGTTGAAGGCAGCATTCCCCTCCGCACCGGTGTTATCCCGGCCAGATACCGAGAAACCCTTCTTTCTAGAAGTCAACGCCTCTTCCATAGGGGCTGGAGCGCTGCTCACCCAAAAGCGGCCCAAGGGCAAGACTCGGACCTGTGGGTTCTTTTCCAGGACCTTCTCACCGGCAGATAGGAACTATACCATCGGGGATCGGGAACTTTTAGCCATTAAGCTTGCTCTAGAAGAATGGTGCCACCTCCTGGAGGGTGCTCGTTTCCCCGTGAATATCTTCACAGACCACAAAAACCTCCTCTATCTCCAGACAGCGCAACGTTTGAACCCTCGTCAAGCGAGATGGTCTCTGTTCTTTGCTCGTTTTAACTACATTATCCATTTCCGACCGGCAGAAAAGAACCTCAAGGCCGATGCTCTTTCCCATGCCTCCGATGTTAGTGGGGAGGAAGAGGTGGCTCCACAACATATCGTACCCCCAGAACACCTGATATCGGTGGCTCCCACTAACCTCCAAGGGGAACCCCCAGGGAAGACGTCTGTGCGCCCTGCGCTCCGGTTGAGGGTCCTGAAATGGAGTCACTGTTCCCGTATTGCTGGACACCCTGGGGTACGAAGATCGTGTTCGTTGATTTCCCGGTTCTACTGGTGGCCTGGTCTCGCCAACGATGTGAAGGAGTTTGTGGAGGCCTGCACCACCTGTGCCGGCAATAAGTCACCCCACCTAAAACCTGCGGGACTACTCCACCCTCTGCCTGTGCCTAGCTGTCCTTGGAGCCATATTGCCATGGACTTCGTAACTGACTTACCGCCCTCTGAGGGAAATACGGTCATCTGGGTGGTCACTGACCGTTTTTCCAAAATGGCTCATTTTGTTCCCTTGCCTGGCCTTCCTTCTGCGCCTCGGCTCGCCAACATTTTTTTCAAACACATCTTCCGTCTGCACGGACTTCCCTTACATATAGTTTCAGACCGGGGAGTCCAGTTCGTCTCGAGATTTTGGCGAGGTCTCTGTTCACTTCTGCAAGTGGAACTGGACTTCTCCTCTGTATACCACCCACAATCCACTGGGCAAGTGGAGAGGGTGAATCAGGTCCTAGGTACTTATCTCCGCCACTTCACTTCTGCCAAGCAAGATGATTGGTCCAGTCTACTACCTTGGGCGGAATTTTTGTATAATTCCCTGGACTCTGATTCCACTGGGGCATCTCCCTTCTCCATTATCTTCGGTCGGCATCCCCGCCCACCCTTTCCACTGCCCACTGCCTCCTCCGATGTCCCTGCTGTGGATAGTCTGGTCCGTGACCTATCCGCAGTCTGGAGGGAGACGCGCCAGTCCCTGCTTCAGGCCTCTGCCCGTATGAAGACCCAAGCGGACAAGAAAAGAAGACCCCCTCCTTCCTTTGTCCCGGGGGATAAGGTATGGCTGTCTGCCAGATATATCCATTTTAAAATCCCCAGCTACAAGCTGGGTCCTCGTTTCTTAGGTCCCTTTGAAGTCCTGAGGCGCATTAATCCTGTGGCCTACAAGCTCCAGCTCCCTCCGGCCATGCGTATCCCAAACTCTTTCCACGTCTCCCTATTGAAACCGGTCATCCATAACCGCTTCTCTCGGTCTGTGGTTCCCCCGTCTCCCGTAGCTGACTCCACCAATGTTTTTGCCGTCAAAGAGATTTTGGCCACTAAGACGGTTAGGGGTAGACGATTTTTTTTGGTGGACTTGAAGGGGTTTGGGCCAGAGGAAAGGTCGTTGCAGCCGGAGGAGAACATCCTGGATAGGGGCCTCTTTTCTAAGTTTATGCGGGCCAGAAAGAGAGGGAGGCCAAAGGGGGGGGTACTGTTACGGGTGTCCCTGCGACCCCCGTGTCGGGTTGCAGGCACACCCACAACGCCGCAGCACCACCTGCTGCGGCCAGTGCCGCAGCCCGACGTTCGGGCCGCGGACACCCCGGCACGTCTGGGGGTCACTTACCCGTCCACGCTCCTGTTCCCGTCCCGGCGCGCGCTCCTGCTGCCAGCCGGGTGCACGCGCGCCCTCTAGTGCGCGTGCGGCACTTCAGGGAAATTTAAAGGGACAGTGCGCCGGTGATTGGTCTCACCGGGCGCAGATCCTATTTAAGCCCTGCCTCTTCCCCAGCACCTTTGCCGAATCGATAGTGCCCTGTGCCTTGAGAGGAAGCGTTCCAAAAGTGTCTTGTTCCGTTTACTGTGTACCGTACCTTCTGCCTCCGTCCCTTGACCACGAACCATTGCCGCCTGTCCTGACCTTCTGCCTGTCCCCGACTACGAGCCTGCTTCACGATTTTGTACCGCGCAACACCTCGGCTGCCACCGCAAGCAAGTCACGTCAGGGGTAGCGACCTGGTAGTAATCCGCCGCAGCAAGTCCATCCCGCTTTGCGGCGGGCTCTGGTGAAAACCGGACCTACTTAGACTCCGCTCCCTGGCCATCGCTTGTGGTGGTCCAGAGGATCCACTACCACATCCGTTACAATTACGGTGGTTACAGAACCCTTAGGTGTCCCTGACATTGTGAAATGTCCCGTGGGTTATTTCTGGAGCTCTATAATCTATGTTTCCAAGAGGGAGGTCGGAGATTTACGTTGCTAATTTGATGTTGTTGTTGATGATACCGTTATGTACAAGATAATAGCAGCCTACCATCAGTAATGGGTTTAATTACTGATTTCAGCAGTTAGTACATATGAAAACTTGTGGCACGTACATTTTATTAAAATAGCAAATAGAAACCTTTTCTGCATTTATGCATTTTACAGACAATATTTAAAGTCTTTATGCAATGGAATATATATTAAATATTCCTGTTTCTTTGAGGATATATTGTGACCCATGTATTTGATTGCATAAAGAAGCATAAGGACTTTAAATGTTGTCTGTAAACTGCTTAAATGCAGAAAAAGTTTCTATTTTTTATTTTAATAAAATTTATTAACCACAATTTTTCATATGTATTAAGTGCAGAAACTAGACCAAAGGCGGAGGTCTATCAATGTGGTTATGTGGTCTACACTGTAAATGGTTAAAATAGATTTTATAATTACTTTGTCTGAAAACATAATACTAACCGGTCACAAATTCCTGAATAATGCAGCCAAGTAATGGGCAACCAACAGAATCGACAGTCATGACAGGCGCGCTGCTAATTTGTTGTAACTGACTCATTTAATAAAGGGGGGGGGTGAAAAATAGCAGTGTGGACTATAATAGGTGAAGTCATTCATTCTGTGAACAAACAAGGGTCAATTATGGACCTTATTTAATGTAAGGAGACCAATATTGTAGCTGTTAGCTTTAGCTCATTCTCAGTTAGTACAATGGGTTGTTCCAGAAATTGTATCGAAGGGGAAAGAACTTTGATCAAGAAGTTGATTGGAGAGGGCAAAACATATCAAGAAGTGCAGAAGCTATTTGGCTGCTCTGATAAAAAGATCAGTAATGCTTTAAAATGACAGAACCAGAAACACGTGGTTGGAAAAGGAATACGGCCATCTGACTAGATCATAGAACAACAAGAATGGCAAAGAAGCCTTCAGTGATGAACTCCAGGGAGATCAAGGACGATCTTCAGTTATCTGTAATAATCAGAAGGTACAAACATGAAGCCAAGCTATTTGCTAGAAACCCTCGTAAAAAAAACCAAAATACTTGTCTTGAAAAGGTTAAAGTTTACCAAAGAACAGATTGACTTCTAAAGAGAAGTGCAATAACCGATGGACAGATGAGAGCAAGATTATTCTTATTGAGTCTAAAGTCCACAGATTGTTGGCCAGACGACCCATAGACACCGAATTCAAGCCACAGTCACAGTGAAGACTGTAAAACATGGTGGTGCAAGCAGAATGGTTTGGGGATGTTTCTGATACTGTGGAGTTGGGCTCATTTATCACATACCAGGCACCATGGACCAGTTTAAATACATAGAAATAACGGAAAAAGTCATTGTGCCTTTTACACATTGTCAACAGGACAATGACCCCAAACACAACAGCAAGTGGGCAACATCCTGGTTTCATACCAACAAGATTGATGTAATAAAGTGGCCGCCTATTCCCTGAGCCTCAATCCGATTGAAAACTTGTGGAGTGACACTAAAAATGCAACTGAACTGTGGGATGTAGTAGAGTCTGCTTGAGCGGGAA
>JAODAL010039555.1:0-37873 GCA_025379985.1 Phyllomedusa bahiana | reverse complement strand
GGGTTAAAGGGGCCAATGACAGAGTGTGTGGTCCCCGGGCCCAGCAGCCACGCAGCACATGGTCGACATGGCAAATAAACATTGGGTGGAAAACCCCAAGAGCGGCAACAGAGTGGACAATGACAAGTGGTAGTCACGGCAGCCCCCACAGGAGGGTTGACAGGGGCACAATGACATTCGGAGGTGGCAAAAAAAATAGGCCACAGGGGGGACAAGCCCGGGTTTGAGGTCACGGCGACCCAAGGGCTGAGGTCAAAGGGGCACAATGCCCAAGTGGTAGGTCAGGCCAGCCACAACAGCAGCTGAGGTAGCAGTGGCACAATGACAGTGTGTAGGTCCGCAGCAGCCACAGCAGCAGCATGAGGTCAACAGGGGGCAATGCACAGTGTGAGGTCGGGCAGCAGCCACAGCAAGATGAGGTCAGACGTGGACAATGCCCACAGGTGTAGGTCACGGCAGCAGCCACGCAGCAGCATGAGGTCAGACAGTGGCACAATGACATTCTGGAGGTGGCAAAAACAGGATAGGCCACAGAGTGGAAAATGACACAGTGGGGTCAGGGCAGCAGCACAGCAGCAGCATGAGGTCAGACAGTGGCACAATGACGAGTGTGTAGGTCCGGCAGCAGCCACAGCAGCTGATGAGGTCGACAGTGGCACAATGAAAAGTGTTAGGTCACGGAGAAAGCCAACAGCGCTAGGCAGCAGTGGAAAGGACCAGTGTGAGGTCAGGCAGCAGCCACAGCAGAGCTGGTCAGACGGGCCCAATACATTGGAGTGGCAAAAACAGGAGTAGGCCACAGAGTGGGACAATGACACATGTGTAGGTCACGGCAGCAGCCACAGCAGCAGCATGAGGTCGGGACAGTGGCACAATGACAGTGTGTAGGTCACGGCAGCAGCCACAGCACCCAGCATGAGGTCCAGACGTGGCAAAATGGACACGTGTGTAGGTACGGCAGCAGCCACAGCGCAGCATGAGGTCGAAAAGTGGCCAATGACGGGTTAGGTCACGGCGCCGCCCCGCGCAGCATGAGGCCCAGACAGGGCACAATGAACAGGTGTAGGTCACGGCAGCAGCCACAGCAGCGGGCCATGAGGTCAGACAGTGGCACAATGCACAGTGTGTAGGTCCGGCACAGCAGCAGTGAAGGTCCCCAAAGACAGGGTGGCACAATGGACGGGGGACCATAAAAGTGTGGGGGTTTGGCAGCAGCCACAGCAGCAGCATGAGGTCAGACAGTGGCACAATGACCATTCTGAGGTGGCCAACCACAGGAGATAGGCCACAGAGTGGGACAATGACACAGTGTGGAGGTCACGGCAGCGCCACAGCAGCAGCATTAGGTCAGACAGTGGCACAATGACACAGAGGGAGGTCATGGCAGCAGCCACCAGCAGCAGCATGAGGTCAGACAGTGGCAAATGACACAGAGTGTGTCACGGCAGCAGCCACACAGCAGCAGCAGAGGTCAAACAGTGGCACATTGACAGTGTGGTGGAGGTCACGACAGCACCCACAGCAGTCAGCATGAGTCAGGCAGTGGCAAAAATGACATTCAGGAGGTGGCAATAACAGTAGTAGGCCACAGAGTGGGACAATGACACAGTGGTGGAGGCACTGCAGCAGCACACAGCAGCATGAGGTCATACAGTGCACCAATGACACAGAGTGATGTCACGGCACAGCCACAGCAGCAGCAAGAGTCAGGCAGTGGCACAATGACATTCTGTGAGTTGGCAAAAACAGGAGTAGGCCACAGAGTTGGGACAATGACACAGTGTTAGAAGGTCGCGACAGCAGCCACAGCAGTAGCATGAGGTCAAGACAGTGGCACCAATACACAGTGTGGAGATCACGGCAGCAGCCACAGCAGTCAACATGAGGTCAGGCACAATGACAATTTTTCCTGTGAGGTAGGCAAAAACAGATAGGCCCAGAGTGGGGACTGACACAGTGTGGAGTCACCGGCCAGCCGCCACAGCAGCAAGCATGAGGTCAGCAGTGGCACAATGACATTCTGGATGTGGCAAAAACAGGATTAGGCATCCACAGAGTGTGCCACAATGACACAGTGTGGAGGTCACGGCAGCAGCCACAGCAGCAAGCATGAAGGGTCCAGACAGTGTCACAATGACAGAGTGTGGAGGTGGGTGGCAATACCAGTCCCTGGGTAAAGATTGGTTGTGGCAGATGGATGAAACTGTCAGCAGAATGTGTGGCATCCAGGTGCCGGGTGGCGGCATCAGAATAGTGGCTGAGGCAGGTTAGTTTGAACCCAGAATCATTTCTTCTCCCAGTTTGGTGAGGCGTCATGGCTGATGTAGTCCGACGCCTAAGGTATTGGTGGTGTGGAAATCCTGGCCGTATCCCACGCCTGATTCATCTTGAAAAAAGTCAGTCGTTCCACATTTCCTGTGACAAGTGGCGGGATCCTCCCTTGGTTAACGATGGCCCCCGTTGCACTAACACCCGCTCTGAATGCCACAACAACTGGCCGGGTAGACAGCTATCTCCCACTGCAAAACTCGCAAGTTGCGGCCACACTCCAGTTTTGGCGTGCCCAGTAGTCCATCGAATCTTCTAACTGGGGTGCAGAGTGTGTCCAAGTAGGGCCAACCACCTGATGGTTCAGGGACTGCTCCAGGTCCAGCTGCGCTGCTACTGCGACTACCCTCCTCACAAGGCGGTGAAGGAAGCTGCTCATCAGTGACTCCAGTCTTAGTAACTGCGAGGAGCTGGTACTGCTTCCAACCACCCCCCCCACCTTCCCACAGCAGCCGCGTCAGATAACGTGAGCGCTGAGGAACCCCCCCGGTCAAGACCTGTCAGAGGGAGGGACGATGCCGCCCAGCGGCAGCCGCCAACTGCTTACGGAGGATTTCCCTATAGTATTGAGTTGTCCTCCCTCTCAATACTGGGAAAAAAGGCTACCCATTATGGACTTGGTAGCGAGGTCCAATAGGGGGAGAGCCAAAGTCACCCCTCTCCTGGATGCTGACTATTCGGCCTGTCACTAGCCAGGAAAATAAGCATGCTGCGGGTCAACTGCACAAGTGACTCCGAGGGCCTCCCTGCCTCATTTCCCACTGTATACAGCCACGCTGCTTGGGGGGTCGTATCTGCCTCGTCTTCCTCATCTCCATCCACCTCCTCAGGCTGCTTCCTGCTCCTCCTCTCATTGTCACCTGGTTAGAAAATCCACTTCATTTCACCAACAATGCTTCTGCTCCCAATGTCCCTCCTCCGCCTCCAATTCGTCCCTATCGACTCATGTGGCCACGAGATGTAGTCGCCACATCTCAGTCCCCAGCCCAGACAGATTTTTCAGCCATCTTTTTCCTGGACATGAAGCAGTGGAATGACGTTATTCAATCTCCCCGTAGTCCTGCGACTGACAATAACTCCGCCACTCCCTCCGAAATGGCCTCACAATACAGCAGTGTCCACGCAATGAGCGCCACTGGCTGACATCCAAAGTTTACACAGTGGAGTACTTCTGTCTGCCTGGATCATCAAAAAAATCGTTAATGGCCGTTCTCTGTTCAACATGTGCAGGCTGAATTCCAACGGGTGGAAACATCGCATATCAGAGTGTTTTGGGGAGGCCTATCGGCCGCTGCAACTCGGAGGTTGTCCTGCTTTGTACGAATGATAACAGTGCATGCACGTTTCCTGACATTTTCAGATGTGTGAAGAATCGTGGACAGACTTCAAGGAACCTTTTTCACAACCAGATTCTGAACATGTGCGCACATGCAGGGCGCATGGACTATCCCTCCTCTGTGCAGTGCGGACACCATGTTCCACTCATTGTCGTCACCAATGGTTTGCGATTTGCAGTTGGCGCGGAGAAAGCCCACACATCGATTTCTTGCTGCATGACGCGGAGCATTTCCCTCCCCTGTGTGAACTTCGTTTCGCCGAGGCCAAGCCAGGTTAGAACTGGTGACACCCGCTGTGCCCACACATGTGGTATGATGGAGCAGTACTTGTAAGGCGGAGATTGGGGTGGAGGAGAGGAGGGGACATTGGCGCAGGAGCCGCAGTTTTTACAACGTGGAGGAGAAAGCGGCGTCCTGTCCAATTGTTGGTGTGCATGGGCCCGAATCACCCCGTTTGCCGTAAAGGACATGTACTGGCCCTGACCGTAGTTACATCTCAGACGTCCGCAGCTGCCTCAGTGCACCTGGAACAAACCGATAATCACAAGATGGCCCACCTCTGTTCTACATATTTAAGAAAAGTGCTGTACCTTCCGTTTGAAAAGAAATTACGCTTGGAACGCTCCATCTCGCTCGGCACAAGCCATTAGTTCTCTAAATGGTGCAGATCCACCATTTGGAAGGGAGGGACTGCAGTACCAACAACTTGGACAGAGCATGGTCAGGCTGCTGCAGCTTAGGAGGGTTTTGGACGCATACTGTAGTCTCTTGCAATCTGCCTCGATGAACGACTGCTGCCCATGAGAAGCGAGGAGCGAGGAGCATCTGGACCTGGAGATGGAGTCAAAGAGAAACAGCTCCCTTCTGCAGAGTGGTGTAGCCGTTGACTGCTGCAATGGCATGCGTTGTACACTGGGCGCTGCTGCTGCTGCTGTATTCTCGCGGCAGGAGGGACCAACCCAAACTGAGCCACGTTTCATCTTCTCCCAGGCCACCGGATGGTGACGCTGCATGTGTTGACCATCGGGCCGTGGTGCCAACGTTATCTCCCTGGCCCACGCTTCACTTTCTGTTTACAGATCTACATATACCCATATTCGGCTACTCCGGTGTATTACAAAGAACTGCCACACCGCCGAGTATCGATTTTACCGCCAACACTTCTCCGCACTGAATGACTACTGGGCCGCCAGCTGAGCCCGTCGCTGAGCCCCCTGTGCCGCAACTTTCTACTTGACCTGCGAAGCGGGTTTTTCACCCCGTGCCTGCTTGCTCCCGACCTCTACACTGCTGCTATCCTGCTGACTCACGGCCACACGACCCCCACTTTTGCTGGCTGCGCCGCTGCCTGACGCGCAACGCTGACACCCCTCTTCGTCCTGACGATGAAAAAGCCCTTGCTCACCCGGCTCCCAGTGCGGTCGGCTACATCATACATCTATTTGTGTTTCAATCGTCACTCGCTGTCCTCATCACTGGTCTTGGTATCAGAGGGCTGACCCCTCACAACATTACCCTCCCATGCCACTCTCAACATCTATACTTTGGCCGCCTACTGCAAGAAGCAGGGGATATTGGCCACATTTCTTCGCTGCCAAGTAGCTGCTGACTGCCCTCCCCAAATTGTCATCCTCGCTAGATAGTGGCACTGAGCCCAGACCCACCATAGTCAAATCTCTGGCTGAGGAACGGATGGGACGAGGCGATGGTTGAGGACAGGTGATGGCCGCTGAACCCGCTCCCGGGCCATGCCAACTAAGGGTTTTGTCTGACGTTCCCCACCGACTCTGGCTGGGGTTGTTCAGATGTCATCTGGGAGGAAGGGATGCCCTAGTAAACCCCAATCAAAAAAACCCTTTGGGGTTTGCATACACCCCCGCTAGATGACACGGCGTTGTGGGCCTCCCCGAGTCCCCCTGCGCACGTCCCCTTGCTGTGCTGCCCCGGGCCCCGGGAATGTTGTGCCTCCCATGCAGGTGAAGACCCTCCCACCTCCTGTCTGACAAATGTTTGTTCTAAAATTCGACACGTTTGATGGTTCTGTATTATAAATCCACCCTTTATTTGACCCCCAAATGAACCCAGTAAAAAGTTGGTAACCCTATATATAAATTGCGCTCCACAAATGGGGGAAAAATTGACTTGTATGTGCCATTTAAAAATTTGTGTTTTTACAAATATAAAAGCCAAAAGGTTTAATTAACCTTGGTATAAATTTTATGTACAGAATTTCTTCTGTGGGGTGAAAAAACAAAGTTTTTTTTAGGGAGTACAACTGCAAAAAAAGTTTAATTAACCCCCTAAATTTTAAATTCGCAAAAAATTTTGACAACCACAAATACTACTTTGTAGCGTGTTACAATTGGTTTTTCTACGCCACACAGCAGAGATAAAATTGAATTTAACCTTTCTTGTAAATTGGGTACGGGAAAAATTTATATATTTTGGGGGTTGAAAATGACTTTTTCTTGGGATCCCCACAGCGAAAAACAAGGCTTAATTCCCCCCTAATGAAATTGCCAAACAATGACCCACCACAAACTAGAGATTTGTACGTTTTTCAATGCGGTGTTTTTTACGCCATAAAATAAAGATAAAATTGTAATTAACTTTGTTGTAAATTATGCTACGGGAAAAAATGTTAAAATTTTTTTGGCTTTGAAAATGACATTTTTTTTGGGAACCCCAAGCTGAAAAAAAACGCTAATTTAACCACGGGATGAAAATTTGGCCAAAAAATTTGGCCACCACAAATAGTAGTTTTTGTGGGTGTTACAATGCGGTGTTTTTTACGCCAACAACAAGAGATAAAATTGAATTTAACCTTTTGCTTGTGATTATGCTACGGGAAAAATTAAAATTTTTTGGGGCATTGAAAATGCGGTTTCTGGAAAAACCACAGCTAAAAAAACGATGCTTAATTCCCCCGGGATGTAAATGCGCCAAAAAAATTTGAGCCACCAAAAACTAGTAGCTTTGTAGCGTTTTACAATGGGTTTTTTAAGCTACCCAACAAGAAAGATAAAAAATTAACCTTGTTTGTAATTATGCTACGGGAAAAAAATGTATTTTTTTTTGGCTTTAAAAAAGACGGTTTCGGGGGATCCCCACAGCAAAAATTTTATGTTTAAATTTAACCACTGGATTAAATTGCCCAAAAATTTGGGACCCCCAAAAAAATAGTAGCTTTTTAGCGTGTTACAATCATTTTTTTTTTAGCCACACAATAAGAGAAAAATTGAAATTTAACCCTTTGTTGTAAATTATGCACGGGAAAATTTTTAATATTTTGGCATTGAAAAAAGGGTTTTCTTGGGAACCACAGCGAAAAACAACCAATTTAACCCCTGATAAATTGCGCAAAAAATTGGCCACCAAAACTAGTACTTTGTAGGTTTTACAATGGCGTGTTTTTTACGCTACACCAAGAGATAAAATTGTAATTAACCTTCACTTGTGAATTAGTACAGGAAAAATGTATAAATTTTGGCGTTAAAAATTAGGGTTTTTTGGGATCACCACGCTAAAATAACAACGTTTAATGAACCCCTGGATGAAAATTGCGCCAAAAAATTGGCAGCAAAAAAGAAGGGGTATTTGTATTGTAAAAACGCTGTTTTTTTAAAATAAAACAACAGGAACTGGCTTAGTTTCCCCTTGGGTATTAATTGTTTTTAAGCAGATGGGTTAAATTATATGCAGCGCATGGGCGCACACGGGTTTTAATCCAATCCCAAAAAAAAATAGAAATAGAAATTAAAAGAAACGTCTCTGAGACAAACTGGCACCCAAAAAATGTTATAAAAAAAGTTCTTCTAACAATCACCCTTGGGAGCACCCTTCCCCGATCAGTAAAGTGAGAGGGGAGAGTTTCCCCGGTACGCCCCCCGGGCTTATATAGTGCGGTGACGTCACGAATCCCCCCGGTCTCTGAATTGGGGTTCATCTTGCACATGTCTCCTATCCCTTTTTCCTCCCAAGTGCTTGATTTTTGGCCCCTGGTCGCAGCCATTTTTCAATAAAAAACAACTTCATTCACCCCAATCCCCCCAAACTTCGACTTTGTTTAGAACCCAATTTTTTCCCGAAATTTTAGATGAATTCCACTTCGTTAGAATCAATTCGCCCATCTCTAGTTATAACTTTCTGGTGAAAGAGAATGGTTTGTTAAATTTGGTTTTTATCCCCTCTCTCACTCTTTACAAATGGTCATGAAAATTAAAACTGGCAAAGAAAGGACTGAGGATCTAAAAAAAAAAAATTTTTGTGTACAAAATATGTCCAGGTTAAAGAAATTTCCCAAAACTTGAAACTGAGTGCATTTCCCGGGGGGAAATCAAATTTGCATTTAACAAAACATGCCCACTCAGAACAGGGTTTGAAAATTTTCGACCAAAGAAGTTAGTGCACATGCCAGTGTTTTATCCAAGTAACCTTTCAAAAAAGACATATGAGTGCTGCCACAAAGCTGCAAGGGTTTAAAAAAGTGGGAATAAGCCTCTCAGTGCTCAGACCCAAAGCCCTACATGCATCAAATGGGCCCCCTGAAGTCATCCCAAAGGAAACCCTTTTTAAAAATATGCTAAGAAAGTCTCAAAAAGTTTCTGAAAAAAAATCAGACTAAGGCATGGATTATGGAACTGTTTCCCCGGTTGATGATTCAGGAAAATTTTCGGGTTCAAATGGTTCAAGGGGTTTTGGGGCAGCAACCAGGGAGGCATACAACGACATATGTGTCTTCCTCTTGTCAAGCATGGGGTGGAAGTGTCAGGGTTTTGGGGCGCAGATGCTGCCGGGCATGGGGAGCTCCCTTCATTATGGAATCATGAACGCTAACATGTACTTGTCATACTGAAGCAGAGCAACCCCCTCCCTTCAAACGGGACCCACCCGTTTTTCCAAACATATAATACCCCAAACACATTTCTAAGATGCCCTTGTAAAAAAAATAGGGTAAAGGTGCCGGACGGCTGAATGTCTCCAGATCTAAACCCAAATTACATCGGGGGGGCATCCTCAAACGGGAAATTTAAGAGCACAAGTCTTTAATGTCCACCAAACCCAAAGATGTCAACATGGAGAAGTGGAAAGGATTACGTGGCGCAACCTGTGAAACTCTAGTGAACTCCACCCAAGAAGTTTAAGGGAGTTCTGGAAAATAATGGGGGCCACACAAAATATTTACACTTTTTAGGGAGAAATTTACCCATTTTCCCCTTAGGGGGGTTTCTCACTTTTTTTAAAACCATTTTAGAAATGATGGGTGGGTTTTAGTTTTTTTGGGCACACCAAATTTTTAAAATGTTTTTACAAGTGTACACTGACTACTTAAAATTTTGAACCCATTTTTTTCTTCACGTTTGTTTTTTTCCCCCCTTTCCCCTTTCAGAAACCATAACTTTTTTCTTTTCATCTACATGACATATAGGGCTTTTGTTTTTGGAACAATTTTTACTTTCTAATGTGTTATTCATATACCATAAAAATTTTATGGAAACCGCAAAAAAATTCTAAGTGGGGGCAAAAAAGGAAAAAAAGTACTTGACCCTGTTTGAGGGTGTTTTGCTTTTTTGCATTTAAACCGGAAAAATAATGTTTACTGAATTCTACAGGTTGATACGAATACAGCAAAACAGATATAAGTTTCGGGACCGTAAAAAAATTCCCCAAAAATTTTCTATTTTTAAAAGCCCTACCAAAGTTCGAGACCAATTACATTTTTTTTTACTAACACCTCGAACTTAGTGAGGTTTCATTTTTTTTGGGGTAAAGTATTTTTTTTGCTACCCAAATTTTGGGAAAACATGGGACTTTTTTGATTAAATTTATTTAAATTTTTAGGGGATGTGAAATGACCAAAAAACACAATTTTTGAATATTTTTTTCTTATACGATGTTCAGCGTACGGGATAATTTATGATATATTTAAATAAATAAGACTTTTTGGGATGTGACGATACCAAATATTGTAAATTTTTATTGTTTATTTTTTTATTTATAAAATGGGAAAAGGGGGTGTTTGAACTTTTTTAATTTTTTTTTATTTTTACAATTTAAAACTTTTTTTAATTTAACTTTGAGTCCTCCTAGGGTACTTTACAACTAGGAGGCGTAATCGTTTATATAGCCTAATACATTGTAATACAATGAATTAGGGTGTACAAAGATGACGGTTTTACTACTTTCTGTAGTAAGGATGATTTTCTCTGCTCTGACGCCCAGTTAATGATACCATCAGAGGAGGAGAAGGAAGCCGGTCAATCGGCAAAAATCCCGGGCGGTCGGCAACGCCTTGCAGTCCCTCTTGCTTGTAGCCCGAAGCTCCTGGATGCAGAATGTCAAGCCGACGAAGTCACCTGTGTTGATGATGATGATGACGACATTGCGGATCAACGTGGTCTTTTCAGCAGAATTTGCTTGCGAGCGCTTCATCACTGGATGAGGAGGAAGACGATGGTGTAGTGTCAGTACGGTTCCGCCTCAAAAAGGGAGAGGGCGGTCGCAGAAGTCCGCTGATATGATTCCGCCAGCCACGGTCAGCGCAAACCCCGCTCCTCGCTTATCGCCGTCAAAAAGTTCCAGGACCTCTCAAGCCTGGGCCTTCTTTGAGCAAGCCTCTGATTCACCCAGCGATGTCATATGCCGCCTTTGCCGTAAACGCATAAGTAGAGGCAAGAACCTTAGGTGGTTAACTACCACCAACATGTCTAGTCACATGCAGCAAATGCGTGAGTTGAAATGGAGGCAACACTTGGCCAAAAAAGGCCAGACCGACGCAAGGCCTCCAACCACTGTCACACCTTCTGTCTCCGCCTCCTCCTCTGCCACCACCAAGTGTTCCTCAGCTGCCCATTTCTCTCAGAGTCATGATCAGGGATCAGCCTCCGCTTCAGCCTCCACCGTCACCCGAGTACCACCAGCACCACCAGAGACCCATCCTACCCCTTCTCCTTCCGCCAGTTTGACGACCTGCACGCCGTTCCTGTCTTCCAGGTTTGGGAGCAGAAGAAACACTTTAACCCAAACCATGCCAAAGCCAAAAGCCTGAATGTCGGCATTGCCAGGCTTTTGGCCTTGGAAATGTTGCCTTTCCGTCTGGTGGACACAGATGGGTTCCGCCACGTCATGGCCCTTGCCTGCCCCCAATACCAGATGCCGAGCAGGCATTTCTTTGCCAGAAAAGCCGTCCCTGCCCTGGCCAGCCACATGTCATCTAAAATTTCAAGCGCGTTGTCTGCATCTGTGGCCGGAAAAGTCCATCTGACCACCGACACATGGACTAGTAAGCACAGCCAAGGCCGCTATATCTCTGTGACAGCTCACTGGGTGAGCTGGGTGGATGTCTCTGGTGGTGACGGTTGCTCTCAGGCTCAGCGCACGCTCTTCAAAACCGCAGGGATGGTGCAGGGTTTTTTCCCCAAGGTCCTCTGGTGGCATCACATGCCCAGAGAAACCAGGCCGTGTTGAAATTAATCTGTCTTGGAGACCGTCCACACAAAGGTCAGGAGCTGTGGACGGCTCTCCGCAACGAGACCGAGCGATGGCTGGGTGGCAAGAACTTTGTGCCAGGCAAGGTGGTGTGCGATAACGGCGAAATCTGCTGGCCGCCCTTAAGAATCGGTAGGCTGGAGCACATCCCTTGCCTGGCACATGTCATGAACCTTGTCGTCCAGAAATTTCTAAAGAGCTACCCGGGTCTGGACTGCCTGCTGAGAAAGGCTCGAAGTCTAAGTTCGAACTTCCGCCGTTCGCACTCTGCTTCATCCCGCCTGGCTGCGTTGCAGCGTCAGCTCGGCCTCCCCGTCAACCGTCTCATTGTTGACGTGGCAACACGCTGGAATTCCACCCTCCACATGCTCCAGCGATTGTGGCAGCAATGAAGTGACACATGGCCTGACTAGCAGTGGTGCGGACCTCGGGGTGTTGAGCCACCGAGAGTGGAGGCAGGTGAAAGAGCTCTGCACCATCCTTGCCAGTTTTGAAGAAGCCACAAAAATGGTCAGTGCGGACAATGCCCTTGTCAGCATGAGCATTGTGGTGATCTTAGTTCTGGGACGATCGTTGGACACTCTGAAACAACAGGTCCCGCCAGCGACGGAGGAGGAGACGGACACAGATGCGGACACGGAGCCTTTCTCTCCGTCGAATCCACAAGGCCCGACAGTTTCTCAATTTTATTGGTCTTCATTAGGCAGTGGTTCGGGGTCCACGGCTAGTGCAAGGCAGCGCATCAGCTCTCAGGGTGCATCATCTCAGGCAAGTCAGGGCTGTGTTGAAGCTGTGCCGGAGGCAGCGGATGAGGAGGAGGTATTTCTAGACACCGACGTTATCGACGTCCCTGCCTTGGAAAGAGGTTGGCGCGAATTTGAGGCGGAGGAGGATGATGAGGAAGATCAGTTTGCTAGTGCCCCTCGACCCAGAGGCTTGGGAAATCAAGGCTCCAACTCTCACATGAGTGCTTGGATGCTCCATTTCCTCCAACATGGTTCTCGCATTAAGGCCATCAAAATGAACAACAGTTACTGGGTGGCCACCCTCCTGGATCCCCGGTACAAAACAAAACTCAGCACTTTCCTTCCACCCACCCAAATAGAGAGTAAAATGCAGGAAATGGAGACCTTGCTGATTAATCAACTGGAGACATCTGTTGCGTCTGCTTCAAGTTCCCCAAATGTCACGGTGGAACAACATCAGCGACGTGACAGAAGTAGAGTGCCAAGTAGCCGTAGCGGCAGCAGCAGGCAAGGTGGCAGAAGCCTAATGGGTGACCTCTGGCAATCTTTATTTACCACCTCACCAACGCATGCAATGCAGGGCACACATACAACACACAGAGACCAGCTTAAGATCATGGTGCACGACTATCTGTGTCACAACACCGATGTTTTTGGATGTGTTCCGGACCCAATAGACTTCTGGGTATCCAAAATAGACGAATGGCCCGAGCTCGCTCGCCACGCCATAGAGGTGTTGTCCTGCCCAGCAGCCAGCGTCATATCTGAGCGGACCATCAGCACAGCTGAAGGAGTCAGTACAGACAAACACATTCGGCTTTCCACAGATAATGTGGATCCTTTGACTTTCATCAAGATGAATCAGGCATGGATCTCTTGATATGTTGTGGACCCAATTGCCGAGGTCACCGATTAGTTGACGGTCTACTTCACATTCCTCTTCAAACAGAAATGGTCCTCTTGAAAAATGTTTTTTAAAATGATCATTTCTTACTGCAATTTATTCTCTTTTCCCAACAGTTCATTGCTGGTTATGCTGTGAGAGACTGTAAAAGACAGCAAGGTTTCATGACAACACCGTATTCCATTTACTCACTTATCTTAGAAGTTTTCCCATTGTCAATGGTTTTGAGGTCATTTGCTGTGAGATACAGCAATAATCATGGTCCTTTGGAACAGAAATGTTGGCTTCTAAGTGGCAATTTCTCCCTCACAATTTTTAACAGTGGCTGAGAATCATTTTTATAATTTTTTGGGTCATGTCTGCTTTGAAATTGCAGCAATACACAGGTCCTATTATAATTTTTTTTTGTGTTTCTAACAACATTGTTCTTAACAATTGTCCAAAGTGGCTCAAGGGTCATGCTTTGAATTTTGGGGGCATTTTGCTGTGCATGCAGCTATACTACAGGTCCTATTATAAGAAAAATGTTTGTTTCAAACAGACATTTGGTTCTTCACAATTGTCAAGAGTGGCTCAAGGTGATGGTGCTGTCAGAAACAGGAATATGTAGGACACTGTTAATGGACACATATTGCAAAAATGACTTGTTTTTGCAAGATCTTTAAACATAGCTATCAATCCTGTATTGAGACAACCCATTTAATACAATTAAAAAAAGAGAAACAAAGACATGTGGTGGGATTCCATCCTATTTTAAAAATGTGTTTTCTAGAATTAAACTACTAAAAAACTTGCATGTACAAAATAGCTGTTAAAAAAATTCCTCTGAATTGTACAAGGGAGGTACAGAAAACTTGACCAGATGTAGGTTATTCAGAGACATGGAGTATGGAGCACGGACAGAGAACAAAGTACAGAGACCATTTCCTCCAGCACGTTGAGTAAAATGAGAAAAAGAATGCCAAGAAAAAGGCACCTGGGTGGAACAGGAGCGATAACCACCATAATTTCCAAGTGAAGCTCAATTGGTCCGCACTCATATGGAGGGCAAGCGCTACCCAGGACAGGGACAGTATATGTCCAGTGAAACTAAAATGATGGTTGAAAGACTCCTTTTTCCGGCACTTTTTAATCTGGGGTCATTCAGGCTTGGGGCTCATACTGTGGCCCAGGACATGTATAGTCAATGTCCAGTGAAACTAAAATGGTGGTTGAAAGACTCCTTTTCCGGCACTTTTTAATCTGGGTTCATGCAGGTTTGGGGCTCATGCTGTGGCCCAGGACCGGTATAGTAAATGTCCAGTGAAACTAAAATGGTGGTTCAAAGACTCCTTTTTCCGGCACGTTTTAATCTCGGGGTCATGCAGGTTTGGGGCTCATGCTGTGGCCCAGGACAGGTATAGTCAATGTCCAGTGAAACTAAAATGGTGGTTGAAAGACTCCTTTTTTTCCGGCACTTTTTTAAATCCTGGGTTCATGCAGGTTTGGGGCTCATGCTGCGTTCCAGGACAGGGATATTCAATGTCCATTCAAGTAAAATAAATGGTTAAAAATCATACTGCCTTCTGGCACTTTTTAATTTGTAGGTCATGCAGGTTTAAGGCTCATGCTGTGGTCCAAGACAGGGATAGTGAATGGTCTGTGTTTTTTTTTTCTGTGGCTTTTATAACCTAAGTGTGTGCCTAAGATGTAGCACGTATCCATTTGACTGTTGTGATGTTAATTCCAGCTTCTCCAGCCCTGTTTGGGTGTAAGAAATGAAGGTTTTGTTGCTCTCCCATAGACTTTAATGTCATCGGCGTTTCATCTATCATCGACCATCGAATATCTTGTCGACGATGGTCGACTATCGACCATCGACCGATGTCGATAGCCAACGTAATCGCTCAACACTAGTTAACATTGCATCAACGTGTCATATCTTCAAGTTATCCCATGAGAAGATATAATGCAATATTAACAAAAATGTTTGGGGTGTACTCACTTTTGTGAGATACTGTATGTACTAAGTTGGTATGAATACAAAATAGTAGAATTTAGAATATGGAAATAGATGGAACAAAGAATAAGTCATTTTGGCAGGAGATACTGTTTAGATATAGTATCATAGTAACTTCTGAATAAAGGTTTATTAGTCTCATAACACTGCCAAACCACATTGTCGTGCAGACCAGCTGTCAAAGCACATTGATTATACACAAAGCTGTTGGTTATATACCGCAAAAACACTATCCTTTCTCCAAGCCTCTTGAATAATTTATCATATATTATGAATTATGTTCCTGCTGAAATATTTGTATTATGCCAACCTACAATAGGTGTTATTTTTATGTATTAGGTATTGATAACATGTAAAGTACTTCAAGTACAGTATGCTACATATCAAGCATATACCATAAAGTCTTACCAGACATAACAACAATTAAAAATAATAAAGAATCGAGCAGTGTTGTTAGTCTAAGCAGTACTTTATGTGCATTTAAAAATTCTGAATGTTTCTGCTGTTTTTACAGTTGAAGAATGTTCTCGATATTATAACCTCCTTAAAAGGGTTTAACATTCTTGTAAAAACAATTTGGTGGTCAGTCTGGGGGTAAAATAGAAAAAGTTAACTCACCTTTTGAAACCTGCACAAGTCAGTGCTCCCTACCAACGATGTAACATTCATCAATTACTTGCCGCTCACACAGGAAGAAACCTCTAATGTCTGTGATTTGATAATGAATGTGACATTTTAAAGGGGTTTAACAAGAAAAAATATGTACGGTAACACCAAACAGGATAAAAAGAAGGAACTTATTTATTCCATAAAGAGTGCAAGATGCAACGTTTCGGCCCTTAATATGTGGCCTTTTTCAAGTCCCTTAAGATGTGGCCTTTTATGGTTATCTTAAAGGGGTTGTCTCACTACAAGGATTGCTTTTCATGTTAAAGATCTTGCAAAAACAAGTCACTTTGAAATATATGACCCTTAACAGTGTCCTACCTATTCTAAGATATCCCCTCTTGAATGGGCTGCATCAGCTCCTCAGGTCGCCATAGCTACAGACCTAGCTTCTACTGTAGCCTAGTATAAGCCAGTAATCAAGCCCCTAAATTTAAAGTGAAACCAAAAAAACAGAACTGAGGTAAGATGAATCAATGTAGTGAGACAACCCCTTTAAGTCTAAAGCACCAAGAACAGCAACAGTGCTAGAATGTCATGAGCTTCAAACTTTTTCTATTTTAACCCCCCCATCCAGCAGTTTGTTTTCCCATCCAGAGTGTTATGTTAGCAAACAAAATCCTCATATAAAAAGCAGAAAAACATTTAAATTTTTTGAATATCTAGATAGTGGATACAATATTTCATAGTTTGTTACATTTGAATGAACATGGTCAGAATCCTTAAATATGTTAACCCTAAGGCTATGTTTACATGGTTTAAAATTGGACATATTTCAGTCCGTAATTACGCGCCGGAGTGCGCAAATTATGGCTGGAATACGTCCAAGTCATTACGGTAATCCACAGTTCTCATAGAGAACTATGGATTACGTCTCCTCTCCCTGCTCGCGAATACGCCGAGGGGGGAGATAATTGACATGTGAATTACCAGCTGCGTATAATGCAAGTCTATGTGCCGGACCCCCGATCCCACCCCACCCCCGGCCACACGCCCTGCAAATACACCGTGTGAACCTAGCCTTAAATGAATAAATAGGCATCAGGAAGGAAGTGTTTTAAACATAATAATTTAAAATTAAATCTGATGGGGGTGGGATGGCCAGAAGAATTTTAAAGAATTCTTCTACAGATACAGTTGTTGGTCCTTGGGTTACTTTATAAGATCTTTTCCTAAATTAACAGCCTGACCAACAACAGATTGTGCATATATGCAAATGTTAAATTACAAAAGAAATATGTAAGAAGCTACAGAAAATGCATATAATAGCAAATCTTGGCAATTAGCTCTATATAAGAAGAAAACTGTACCAGTCTAAGGGACAAAATATGCAGGAATACACAGTAAATACCCCGGAAATAGTAGAGCCTATGTTAGGAACTGGAGAAGGAGTAAAAGGTGTCCGTGTTCCTGTTACTCAGTAGCAGTTATGTGTTCAGAGCAGAATCTGCATCAAACACAAGATTTAACGAAATTGTGGTCGCTGAAGCCAAAGTGTGAATATATCAATGCAAAATCTCAATCACTTAAAGGCATGTGGCAGAGTTTGGAAAGCTGGAATCTATCAGCTAAAAAACAGTCATCATAAACAGGCCAGAAATGCTGAAAAGAAGGCATTTGATGTGATTAAGCTCCATTTCATATAGGTCTTGGTACATCAACAAAACATATATGGAGTATAGACTTTAGAGCAAGGGTTCTGTCATGTTTGCACCATCTGGCCCTAGTCGCCGGCCACGGCCGCTGCGACCATAACGGCGGCTTCGCCTTCCTGTGTGTGAACACTGCTCTTAGTCTTGGATCTTTATTGATTTCTGGCCAACGCCCTTGGCCAGAAATCCTCCAGCACTCCTAGGGGTTAATCGATTCTCTGGTGATTGACAGCTTCTGCTTCCTATCCCTTCTGCTCTGCTTCCTGCCTTTCCCTAGTTGTAGCCACCGCTTCCTTCTTCTGGCTATAGCTATTCTGTACCTGTAGTTAGCCTTCACCTTTTTGATCTTCTGTGCCTTTTGACCTCTGCTTGTGTTTCTGGTTTCTCCTTGTCTTTCGATTTTGTACCGCGCTGCCCGTCTTGTTATCAACTTGGACCGTCCAACTACTCTTGTGTGTTTTGTGTCTGTTTGTCTCTGTCTGTTTGCACTTAGCTCAGTGCAGTGTCAGTCTTCTGGTTGGGGCCGGCCTGTTAAGGAGTCGGGTTCCCCAAAAGGCAGGGAGAGAGGTTAGGGCGAGTGTCAGGGCCTCACTTGTCTGTATCTTTGGGTGCGTCCCGGACTACCCCTGACAGATGCATAACATTTTCTGGTCCAAAGGCCACATTGTCATATTATATGTCTCCTGGGAGCCAAAGTTAATACTAGAGAGGTATTCCCTGTCCCAGACCTTTATGGCACTTCAGTTGTGAATACCCATAAGGACTGAGAGGTCTTAGTTCAACTTTAGGTCCTGCCAAAGATCAGAATGATGGGGGGAAGGGAGAGTTTCAGTTGTAGTTTTTGAGGGTTGTGAAAGTGGCTGTTTTACACCATAACTCGAGAGAACAACACTCATATATAGCTTCTGCTCCAACTCATCTCCTCCTCTTTTGAGAGTGAAATGTAGCAGACATATTATGGTATATCTTGTAGATGTGCCATGATTGTGCCAGAAATAAATAATCCTCTGAGAAAGAAATCCAGAGATAATACAAACACTGTTTTTATTTGATTGCTTATATAGGTTGCTTAAAATAGAATATACAATAGTGCCACCATATAGTGCCTACCATTAAAGTGCACACCATAGCAGTGCCAGTCATACAGTGCCAGCCATAACAGTGCAAGCCATACAGTACCCGTCATAACATCGTCATTAGATGAGTGTAGCTGTCAGAAGATGAACATTACTTTCACAGAAACAAAGAAAGTTTTTGTGCTGATGCTTGTGGCCCCCAGGCTGCATGTTGTTCATCCCTGCTCTAGAGCAACAAGTTGTACTGCAAACAAGAAATGTGTCTTCTCTAATCTTGCCCAAAGCAAAACAGAAAACGTTTTCTTAGCTGGTGGTCAGTATTTGACTTAAAAAGGAGTAGGAAATGGTCACCTCCACTGTCAAGTCAACACATACCAGAAATATAAGGATGTGCTTTATGTTCCTAGTTTTGTCAATGAAGAAGTTTACACAACAGCAAAGTCACCTTTAAGGCCGTGTTCACACGGCTTATTCCCGACGGATTTGTGAGCCGTATTGAGCTCACAAATCCGCCGTTAAATAAGGGGCGGGAGGGGGGCGGGGCGGAGCGCGGCGGGGGCGCCGCTCCCCGGGCCCATAGACTTCCATTATCCACGGCGCGTATTGCGCCTGCATAATGAGAGCAGTGGATTACCGTAATGACTCCGACGGATTGGCGCCGTACTGCAGCTCAAATCCGGCGCGGAGTACGGCGCCAATCCGTGCCCAAATAAGCCGTGTGAACGAGGCCTTAAGATGACCCATGGTCTTTCCTGATATGTTTGTTTTAGTAAATATTAGAGTTCCCCATGAAAAACAATTCTGGAACATCTTACTTTAGATGTGTATGTCCCTGCACAGTCTCACACTGTTCAATCAGTGCTGACACATATATGAAAACTGTCTAGGTCTAAAATTCACTTTGTTGCCCATAATAACGCTCCTTTCATGTTTCCAGAGCACTTTATGAAATGAAAGGGGCGCTCTGATTGGTTGCCGTGAGCTCTGATTGGTTGCTATGGGCAACAAAGTCAGTTTTCATACATGTCACCCTTAGGCCATGTTCATACGACTTAAAATGGGTCATATTTCGGTCCGTAGTTACGCGCCGGAGTGCGCAAATTACGGGCTGAAAACGGCCCAGTCATTACGGTAATCCACAGTTCTCATAGAGAACTATGGATTACGTCTCCTCTCTCTGCTCCGCCGGGCGGGGAGATAAGTGACAGGTCAATTACCAGCGGCGTATACGCGCCGCTGGTAATGAAAGTCTATGGGCCGGCGAAGTGCTGGCCCCCCGCTCACTCCCCCGCTCCCGCATCCGTCCACAAGGTGTAAGCCGTGTGAACATAGCCTTAGTGTGTGTATGGAAACACCCCTATGTAAACTGAAATGATAACACCCCCTGACTAACTCAGCAATACATTTCCAGAAAAAATAATAAAGGAACAGCACAACACAGAGTTACAAGAGGAGATTCTCTAGAATTGGTAATTCAAAGAACGCTGGTATTGACTAAAAAAGATGTGTCAGGAGATGTCACAGGGCCTTTTTTTTAAAGATTACAACTGTTTTAATCTGAACGAAGGTCACAGCCTTAAATAAGATAAAAATAAAAGATGAACTGTACTGGCTGAAGTGCAAACTATATAAACTTCTAAATAATAACACAAGAATTGTTTCTATATGTGACAGTCATCTTGGACATTGCTCAGATAAAGTAACGACTTCAGGAACAGCTTGCTAACGGTTTGCAATTAGATGTACTAACTGTGTTAAAGGGAAACTACAAGAAAATAATTTTGTACAGTGTCACTATTTCAGCATAGCTAATGGTCTTTAAACAGATGCATGCATCTCAAAACCCTTTTTTCCACTACAAGAGCATCTTGAATTAGCTCGAAAATTTGACGGAATGCCAAACACAATATATGTAAACAGTGGGTCTCAATAAATGGTAAGTCACAGGTCAATAAAAAATAAAATCATGTTTCAGCCCACCATACCACAAAGCCCCAAACAGAATGGTGTAGCAGAGAGAAAGAACTGGACGGTCTGTAATAGTGGAAGAAATATGCTGCTTGATGTAGATTTGCAAACAACATATTGGGAGAAGCAGATGATTACAATCAGTATGAGTATATATTTGGTCTTTGTTATTTTTATTCAGCTACGATTAAGGATACTATTAAAACACGAAATGCATCATTCTTGATGACCATCATATACTATGAAGAGGAAGTCCAGCTCCAGACCAGGTAAGTAGAAAATTATGAAAATAGCCTTTATTTCAAATGCATTAAAACAGAGTCGACATAATCATGATGTTGTTGAAGTGAGAAAGCGCTAACGCGTTTCGGAAAATTGTTCCTTAATCATAGCGTATACAACACAATAAAACTTTTTTTTTTTAAAATAGACCTATATCCTCACTTTGGGGGAAGGTAATTTTAAACCCTTTTCCACCTTGGTAACCAAAATAAACGTAAAAAAATTTCCCGGTATCAAAATATAAAACATCCCATACCTACAACAACATCAATATGATAAAAACACCTGCCCTTTTCATACGGGGGGGGAAAACGTAAACCCTATTGTAAACCACCAGTTTCCTATTTAAAATTTTTTTATTAGGACCTCCTTAACAGATTTAAACACCTCTCATGCCCGAAAAAAAAAAACTGCGTTCCTATTGTGTTTTTCAATAAAGTGCCTAAACCCCATCGATACCCAAATAGAAAAGGTTTGGATATCAAAAAATCCTTCGAATCCCTGATTTTAATGCGTTGATGTGCATCCGACTATTGCAAATTGCAGTGGGTACAAGTGATCAAATAAACTGTGAATTTAGTGTTGAAATTTAATATATATCAATATTGTGGTCACATTGTTAAACGAATAAGTAAAATTTTTTGGTATCTGCAGAAATTGCAAGCATACAAACGAGGTCCGCATTTATAAGAGCCCTGTGTAAAAAACCAAGTGGGGGGGAAATTTCTGATAAAAAAAATGGGTACGTAAAAACCAAGAGTTCTACCTTTTTTGAAAAAAATTTTTATACCCTCCTTATTAAAAATTTTTTTCATATTTCCTGGGAAAAAATGGGGGTAAATTATTCTTGATTTAGACCAAATTTTCTTTAAATTGTGGACTGAAAGGGGGTTAAAAAATAAAATTTTTTTGATGGATAGTATCCTCTTTTTGTTGTTGAAAATTTATCGGGGGATAATTATCAGAATTTTAAAAAGAAACAGTGGATTTCCAACTAGGTCACTTACCACGTAAAATAAGAGAGGAGTTTTCTATCAATATTGATGTTGTTGAAAGGTAGGGGTATGTTTTTTATTTTTTGATATTTAAATTTTTTTACTTTTATTGGTATACCAAGATGAAGGGTAAAGTTACCCTTCCAGCACAGGAAAAAAACCGGGGTATGGGTCTATTTAAAGGAAAGTTTTATTTTGTTGTATACCAATGATTAAGGAAAAATTTTTTCCGAAACGCGTTAGCGCTTTTCACTTCAACAACACATATCATTCGACTCGTTTTAATCTTTTGAAAAAAAGGCTATTTTCTAATTTTCTATTTACCGGGTCTGGAGCTGGATTTCCTCTTGTTTGTTTGGATCAACCTGAGACTCTTTTTCCGTCTGTCCGTGACCCCCAGGGGTGGAACACTGACGGACTGGAAATTTTTTGTTTTGTATTTTTCATATTTTGGAATCATTCGTGCCCCTGTCTACATCTAGTCTTTCGCTTGAATATCCAATTGGACTTTTTACTACATAAAAAAATTTTGATGACAATTTATATATCCAAAAATAGCAATTGATTTTGCATGGAATTTATGCATTGAATAAGGTTCGATTAAATGTCTCAAATATCTCCCAATCCCTCCACTAAAACTGACCAAAATTTTTGTCACGTGGTCTCAGTGGGTTAAAAAAAAAGCGCAGACTTTTTTTACTAGTAATAACCGGCAGAAACCCAAGTAGTAACCAAATTACCATTACCATGCTCAAATTAGAACGCTCACCTGAAAAAGTTCGTTTTTGGTGGGATAAAACCACACAAAAAAACTACATTGACAAAAAAAGATCCCCCGGCGGCCTGCGTTTTAAAAAAATTTTCCAGCAAATTCCACTTCCAAAGAACTGATGGAGAATGGAATTCAATACTGAGTAATTGCTGTTTAAATCATGGAACTTTTAATCAAAAAATGAAGACAAATTGAGAAAACTTTTAAAAACAAAAATCTCAAGTGTCAAAGCGAGCTGCAGCCCTTGAGTCTACATCCAAATTAAGGAACTGCAAAAAAAAAAGGAAAACCAATTACAAAATTTGGGAAGATTCGATTGTGGAAAATTAAGAAAGGAAATTTGAAAGAGACACTCTTGACTATAACAACGTAAAGTTTACACCTGGCATCGCAGTTTTTCCACCCCCCCGCCCTTTCTAAAAAATAAACAACAAAAAAAATAACATGGACCAACAGAGAATTGGTTTCCTTTTCCAGGATTTGATTCTTCAGCAAAACTTACCCACGTCAGTCTACAAGAACTGTCGGACACTTCCCTTGTTAATGTACCAGATAAAAAACAAAAAAAAAGTTTTCCCCAAAAGAGGCAAAGCCAATACAACATCCACGAAAAAAATGAACTAGAAGATCCGGGAGAAAACAAAAAAACAAGATCGAAAAACGCAAATTCTAGACCCCTATAGTTAACTTGTCATTTTATACTAACAGAGACCAAATTTGTTCTATCAAAGGGTTTTTTAAAGGGTTCATTCCCCAAAAATTTTGTTTGTACTCTACATTACTAGATATCAATATTTTCACGTTTTTTAAACCCCTGAAAAATCTTTTTTTTAAATATTGATGATGGGAGTTTAATACAATCCTATGATGATGTACAAACGAAAATTCTGAGAAATATTTCGTTTAGGAAATTTTAAACATTGTTGCATTACGCAATTTGGAGAGTGAAAGTTCTTTTTTCGTTACAGCCCCTTGTCCTCTTTCGCGGGAAAAAAAGTAACTTTTATCCTATCACTCACGTCCTTTGTTTGGATTGTTCCCAAAAGAAAAGTAAACGGACCTTTTGATGTTGCAAAAGAAAATTGAGATACCTCTGTTAAATCTAATTTTCCAAATTAGAAAAACACTGCTTAATAGAATTACAGAACAATTCGACCTGTTTTACGCCCCGCAGACAAGGGTGGGGGTATTGTGGGGACTTGATGCCGGCTTATATCGCAATTAAATAACATTGTTCGCAAGACCTGACACTTTTTGTCCCCTTTTTCTGTGACCCAACAAATTTATTTAAAAAAAAAACAAAAAATTTATACAAGATGGGGGCTAATGGGGGCAATTTCTACTACATTAGCAGGCAAACTTTTTGTAGATCACCCAACTACACCAATTTTTCATTTATTCCCAAAGATTCATAAGAACAGTTTCCACCCCCACTTAACCCATTGTACCCGGATGGCCCAAATTTGGGGGAGTTCCCTTGAGCGTGGGAAAATGAATTTTAGCCCTTGTGTTAAAACTACCCGGACTTATAAAAAAAACTCAAAAAATTTTTTACCCTTAGCCCCGGAAATAGGGACCAGGACTTTCCTGGGGGTCGTTGAGGGTGGGGTTTTACCCTTCCATGCCCCACGACCCGGGTTTGCCGTTAAAACTATCTTCCAGATTTAGTCCACACTTTAGGGGAAATTAAACGAATTTTTGGGTTTTGGCCCCAAAATTTTTTATTTAGACATAACTATTTAGTTTTTACAGAGATTTTTTTTTTTGCAGTGTCAAGGCCACAATGGAGCGAAATTTTCCCCCACATTGGGCCCAAATTTTATGTCACTGGGAGGGGAAAAATTCTCTTTTTGCACTGTCCCTTTCCCCCCCACATCGGGGTAATGGCTTATATAGACGACCTGCCCGGTGTGGGGGGACGGAGCGAACCAAAAAATTTTGGGCAATTACAATCAAAAAATATGAATTTTTTCTTAGAGTGGCACGAAACCATGTAACTTTCTGGATGTCACTTGAGTGGCAACAAAAAAGGGGGGGTTACATTCTACCAAAATGGAAAACCCCAAAGAAATTCGATATTGCAGGTAGATTTGTCACCCACCCCATGTGGCAAAAACTTCCTGTGGGAGAATTATTGGGAAATTAAAAGACACTGCTCAGTGGAAAATAAATTTCAGGAATATGAGCTCAAACATTGACGTTATTGGGAAAGGGGGAAACCCACTGGGGTGTAAAAGACCCAAAAGAAAAGTCCATTTATCCCGTGATAAATTGCTAACAACAAATAAGAGGATACTAGTCCTCAAATAAAATTGATTTTCTACCCTTAAAAGTCCCCAATTTAACGATATTGGTCTATAACAAGAATTAAAATTTCCCTATTTTCCCCAGGAGAAAATGAAAAAAATTTCTAATAAGGAGGTAAAAATTTTTTTTCCAAAAAAGGAAAACTCTTGGGTTTTTACTGCACCCCCGTTTTTTTTTTATCAGAATTTTCCCAATACCCCACTTTGGGTTTCACACAGAGGCCTTTAAATGCGGGCACTGTGTTGTATAGCTTGCAATTTTATGCAATCAAACCAAAACTTTTCTTTTATTGTGAACAATGGAACACAATATTCATCATATATTAAATTTCAACACTAAATTTACAGTTTTTTTGATCATTTTACCGACTGCAAATTTTCATATGTGGATGCACATCAAAAGCATTAAAAATCAGGGTTCGAAGGCATTTATTGATATATGCAAACCATTGTTATTGGAGTATCGAGGCTTCTAGGCACTTTATTGAACATCACAAAGGGGGCAGTCAGTTTTTCGTTTTCGGGCATAAAAAGAGGTTTTAAACTGTTTAAGGGGGTACCATAATAAAAAAATTAAAAAAATAGGGAAAAAAGGTGGATTTTCCACTAGGTTCACGTTATCCAGCAGGTATGAATAAAAGGGAGGGTGTTTTCTATCAAAATTTATGTTTTTGTAGGGGATGGTAAAGTTTTATATGTTTGATACCTGAAATTTTATACGTTTTTTGGGATACCCGAAGGGGAAGGGGTTAAAGTTATCCTTCCCAGCACATTTGACCCCATATAGGTTATTTAAAGGAAAGTTTTATTGTGTTTATACGCAGATTTAAAGGGAAAAAATTTTCCGAGACGCTTGCGCTTTTCTCACCAACAACACATGACATGTCGACTCTGTTTTTTAAACATTTTAAAAAAAAGGGGTATTTTTATAATTTTCACTTTCCTGGGCTGGAGCTGGACTTCCCCCTTCGTTTGTTTGGATCACCTGAGACCCGTTTCCAGTTGTCCCCGGAGCCCAGGGGGGGAACACTGACGGTGAGCTGGTACTTTTTGTTTTGTATTCTCGTATCTATGTTATAATTTAGTATATTTATACATTTTTGATTTTATATAGAGCTGGAAACAACATTCCTCTTCATATTGGGAGAAGCAACCATGATGGCTTATTGTCTTCAAAACACATCAATTCAATTTGAACAATGGCACCAAAGAGGGCTTTTAAAGGGGGTTTTCTCGCTCAAAAAAAGCTTTCAAAGTGGGAACACAAAATAAAGACATTTTCCAAATATATTTCTTTTTCCTTTTTTTCCCCCAAGTATACAAGTGAATTTATGACCTCCCTGGCTATTTCAGTTCCCTCAGTAATCGACCTGTAAACAATTCTCCCCCTGCTGTTTGTTCCATGAGATAACAGTGAGTGACATCATCACACAGGTCTCTGCAGTGTCCTGTGCTGCTCAGCAGTAAAAAGCTTGATTTATGTAAAATAAACAGAGCTGTAATTAGGGCTTTTGTTTTGGGGATCAGATAAATACTTCTGAGAGCAGTTTGAAAAGCTTCTTAGCTAATCTGATCTAATTAGCAACTGAAAGCACGGAGCACAGAGCTGTATGCAAATGAGTCAGTCTGAACCAGGAAGTGACAGAGTATTTCATTCATGCATTCTGTGAAACTCTGTAGGAAGACAACTCCTTTAAGTAGAATACACAGGCATATTTGGAAATAAACATGTGTACAATACATGTTCCAAAAGAAAGGTTTACCAGGTGTGAAAGGAAAGAGTTCTGATAAGCTACAGTACATATAGAGTCCTGTACCCAAAGATCAACTAGATAAATATTAGCAGAGATGAAGGGATAAATGAGAACTCTTGTTCACACAGATTTCAAAAGGTTACAGCAATATGTTAGTTTTAGTATCTCAGTCACAAATGTGAGATACTGTAAAATACTATACTGATACAAGGTCTGTTTGTGCCAGTTTTTTAATTGCCAGCTTTTTGTCCTTCTGCTGTATCAGCAATTCATCACAATTACTCTGTTATATTCCATGGTCCTGTTTTCTGATATGTGTAAACTGCATTGAACCCCCAGCTCTTTTCCCATTAATTAGCCTCTGTTTATTTATTTAGCAAATGATATACAACATATTTCTTTAAAGCATTTCCTCTCTGCTATCTTATTGTATCCCCAACCATTCCTGTTACCTGGATTCACTGATTAAATCAGTGATCTCCACATGCTATATATTGGAGGCACTAGGGGCGACATGTATGTTCGGGGCTGCACCAGTAGTCTGGCGTCCTTTCAGCCCTGTTCTCTAGATTTATAATCAGGTGGACTCCAAAATTAGGTGCCCGCGGCACTTTGTAATGCGTCTGAGATGGGGAGGTGTTCTGGAGGCGTGTCACACCACAATGGTATGATTGTACACATTTATGATGGGAGGACGTCAAAACTAGGTGCAAAACATTTAGAACAGGCACACCTAGTTAATAGTGGTCTACCTGGGCCTGAGTTGTTTTGGAGCTAGAAAGCGCCTAATCTATTACCTGCAGTAGAACAGGTTCATAAATTTAGGCGCATTCTACACTACTAATTTACGAGATAAAATTGTCGCCTGGGCGCCAAAATTCATACATATCTGTGCAAGTTTTTTGTCAGATTTTTAAAGTGACATCTTTTTGAAGTGAAGTGAAGTGTGACAGAAGTGGGCAGAAAGGGGCCAGGAAAACCAAACATATTGGCAACGTCATAGAGTGGTGGAGGGTGGAAACAGCATTAGGAAACCAAAGGGTGGTCGAGAGAGAGAGTGGTCAATTGTCAGTAGCATGATTAGGCCACAGAGTGGCACAATGACATAGTGTGGAGGTGGTAGCAGCATGAGTAGGTCACAGAGTGGCACAATGACAGATTGTGGAGGTGGCAGCAGCATGAGTAGGCCACAGAGTGACACAATGACAGATTGTGGTAGAATAAATGTGCAATAACTGTAGAGATAATATAGAAAGCGCACTCAAGTGATGTATAATATTAAAAATATTTACCAAGTAGAGAACTGCTCACCTGGTAGTGTTGTACTAGATGGTACAACACATATACTCGCTAAAATGATCAGTCTGATCGTAGGATTCCCAAAAGGATAGCAGCCAAGCAGGTCTCTTGCACCACGGGGATTCACTCCGCACCGAGGATCCACGGACAGCACACTGTACAAACTTACTCAAGAGAAAATTGTAGCGCTCGGGAATAGGTAAAAAACTATAGACACCTGGGTATTATGCCTGCTTCCTCAGGTACAAACAAAGTTACACGTGCAGCGTTTAAAAAGACCGCGAGTTGAAACAGAGGCTGCGGTGTGAACGCGGAAAAAAGATTGCACATAGCATTATTAAAATATGAAACAATGTATAATATAATATAACACACTATATATACACTATATATATGTTTATATATATTGTATATCCTGGCTCGTTTATCCTGTGAAACACGTTGTGCATATAATTTATATTTTATTAATAAACTAAGACACCACTATAGTGGCATAATACCCAGGTGTCTATAGTTTTTTACCTATTCCCGAGTGCTACAATTTTCTCTTGAGTAACTTTGTACAATGACGGATTGTGGAGGTGGAAGCAGCATGACTAGGCCACAGAGTGGAACAATGACAGATTGTGGAGGTGGCAGCAACATGAATAGACCACAGAGTGGCATAATGACAGATTCTGGAGGTGTTAGCAGCATAAGTAGGCCACAGATTGGCACAATTACACAGTGTGGAGGTGGCAGCAGCATCAGGCCGAAGAGTGGCACAATGACATAATTTTGAGGTGGCGGCAGCTAGTTGACATAATGAAGAGGTGGCAGCATCAAGCCAGAGAGTGACACGGTGACATAGCCCGGAGGTGACAGCAGCAGCAGCTAGAGGAGACCTGAGTCGTGAGGTGGCAGCATCAGAAGGCTACATAATGGCCCAGTGAAAAGTGGGGATATGGGTGGCAATAACAGTCCCTAGTAAAGATGGTGGGTGGAAGAAGGAGCAGCTGGCAGCAGATGTGTGGCATCAGGCGGGTGGCAGCACCAGAATAGTAGCTGAGGCAGGTAGTCAGAAGACTCCAGACTCATTTGTCAAAGTTTGGGTGAGGCGGCTTGGCTGATCTAATCTGATGCATCAGGCATTGTTGTGTGGAAATCCTGGCTGATCCACACCTGATTCATCTTGACAAAGGTCAGTTTCTCCACATTTTGGGTGGACAAGCAAGTTCTCCTATGGCCCCCGCCGCACTGAACACCCGCTCTGATGCCACACTACTGGCTGGGCAGGACAGCTTCTCCAGTGCAAGCTCGGCAAGTTGAGGCCATAAATCCAGTTTGGCTGCCCAGTAGTTCAGCGGATCTTCAATTTGGGGTGGCAGGGTGCTGTTCAAGTAGGCCACCACCTGCTGATTTAGGGCCTTCTCCTGGTGCTGCTGTGGCTAGTAAGTACCTTCCTCACTGAGGATGGAGCTGGTACTTCTCCAACCACCCACCCTCCTACAGCAGCGGTACCTGAGCGCTGTGGAACCCCTCGGGTCAGACCTGCTAGAGGATGGATGATGGTACAGATAGGCAGTGGCCAACTGACTACATAGGATGTCTCTTTAGTACTTCAGTTTGTCCTTCCTCTTGGCAGGTGAAAAAAAGGCCCGCATTTTGGACTGGTAGTGAGGGTCCAAGACGGTGGAGAAGTCATCCCTCTGCCGGATGGTAACTATTCGGCTGTCACTAGCCAGGCAAATCAGCATGCAACGGGCCATCTGCGCAAGTGACTCTAAGGGACTCCCTGCCTCCATCTCCACTGTATACTTCTATGGTGTGTCTGGATTATCTGCCTCATCTTCCTCATTTCCCTCTGCCTCCTCTGGCTGCTCCTGCTCCTCCTCTCCTGCCACCTGAGTAGAAAAAGCACTCATTTCACCAGACATTGCTTGTAGTCCAATGTCCTCCTCCTAGTCCTCCAGTTCAGCCCCCTCCGGACTCATGTTGCCATGAGATATAGTCTACTTGTCTCCACTCCCCTGACCAGTGGTGAACTATCTTTGAAATACAGAGTGTATATTTCTCACATATGCACATCTCCTTTACAGGCAGGTTATTTAGGGATATTGTTCTCTGTGCCAAAGAGTTACTTTTTCACTTACAAGGTGAAACACCTTTCAAATACAGCTTGTGTATTTGTCATATACACACATCTCCATTACAGGCAGGTTATTATTTTGGGATATTGTTCTCTGTGTCAAAGATTTACTTTTTTCACTTATTGCAGTGATTCACCACAATAAGTGATAAAAGTAACTCTGGCGCAGAGAGTAATATCCCAAAAGACTGAACTGGCTGTAAAGGAGATGTGTGTATGTGAGAAATACACACATTGTATTTCAAAGATAGTTCACCACAATAAGTGAAAAAAGTAACTCTTTGCCACAGATAGCAATATCCCCCCAAAAAAAACGCTGGTTGAGGGACATGTGTGTATGTGACACACACACTGTGTAGTTGAAAGGTATTTCACCACATTAACTATAAAAATGGAAGTATTTGGCCCAGAGTGCAATCTAGTACTGCTGCAGAGAGATCCGTGTACATAAGAGACACAGTGGCAAGTGGCAGAATGTAAAATGGCTGGCATTTTTATAGGGCTGTGACATCACAGAAACTGGTTGGCTGCTGATTGGTTGCATGTCATGGCATTGAGGGTGTTCCTTTCTTTCTCCCATAGCTCTTTCCCCCTTTGTCCCCCCCCATGTGCTCAAACCATTTTGGGAAAAAAAAAGATTAAAAAATTAACCAAATCACCGGGAAATTAAGCTTATTTTAAAAAAATTAAATTTTTTTCCAAAAAATTCAAAAGGGAATTTCCCCACTTAAATCAGATTTGTTTTGTTTAATACCAAATTTATTATTACATTATTATTATTTTTTTATTTTTAAATTTTATTCCAAAAAAAGTGTGGCTGGGCTTTTAAAAGTCACTGAAAAAATAAGGGTTTCAAATATTATTTTATTATTATTTTACTTATTATTTTAAAAAAATTTTTTGCCCCATTCTTTCTGGAAAGCTGTATATTTGAGGGGGTAAACATCTTTCCTTTTAAATTTTAAATTTAAAGTACAATAATAACACTAAAAAACTAACACCTATTACAAAGGAGAGAAAAAACCATCCCTCCCCATCATCCTGCTACCCCATAAAAGGAAGAAAAAAAATGGGGACAAAAGTTTGAGGAAAAAAATATTTTTTATGGAGGTGCATGAGCAGCAGGTTTATTGTTGGTTGTTGGCTTGCCTGAGGACATGGGTTTTCAGGTTACTTTCGAAGGTTTCAAAAGTGGAATAAAGTTTGATGTGTTGTGATAGTGAGCTCCGTAGTATGGAGATGAAATAGGTGAAATCTTGATGGTTGTGTAAGGAGCTGACTAGAGGAAAAGCAGAGAAAAAATTTCCTGTAGGGTTGGATCCGTTTCATGGCAAGTTTTTGGGAAAAATTTTAAGGGGGAAAAGAGATTTATGGGAACTTAGTTTAAAAGGGAGTCTTTTTAAATCATAATTAATAGTTACCAACTTAATCTTGAGTTCATAGAACCCCTAGATAGAACGAAGATATTCCGTCCTAAACAGTTAGCACATTTCCTGAGTCAGACTCACATTCTCAAGAGGAAGTAAAACATCTGCCTATCCATAAGGAGTGAAAGTGAATTAAGCTGTTGATGAAAAGGTAAAGTCTTTTCACCAAGTCCAGACCTAAAAGCTCCCAAGGATTTCACAAGGCAAGAAACCAATAATATGTAAGTAGGTTGTCAAAACAAAGAATAACTACAGGCAAACTTCACAGATTAAAGCCAAAAAAACTAGTTTTAGAAAAATTGCAAAAATTAGGGGAAGAAATATGATGCCACATTTTTTTTCCAAAAAGTTTAAAACAAACCACCCGCCAACTGTTCAAAAAATACATTGGAAATTTTGACATAGGAGAGCCTTTTTACATGGCAAAATTGAAAAGGAATGGTACATGTCCCAGCCCGAAGGTTATTTCAGGAAGTGAGAAAAGCACTTTGTAAACTGCAAAAATATCTCTCTGGCCTCAAGCAATAAGCAAAAGCATGAAATATTAAGATAAACAAAGTTTTGTTAGAAGAAGGATTTAGGAGAAGTCAAGCTACACAAAATGTCAGATGGCAAGTGGATGTACCTACTCAAGTTTATAATAGGACTTACAGGATAAGAATATGTTGAGTGGGGGTATTGAATAATGCTTAGTATTGTAATTATTGTAATGATTATTTAACTGTATGTGCGTGTCTGTCTCTAGGAATGTTGTTATGTTGATAATAAGATTTTAAAAAATAAAGGAAAATCACTTTCAGTGAAGAGCCCCGGTAGAAAAGGGAAATTTGCCCAAGGGTTTTGTACAAGACTCAAGGCATTCAGAAAAATGGGTTATACTATGTTTAAAAAAAACTTTATAAATACAATATGTAATAAATATTTAATTTATAATAAAAATAATTTCCCGTTTCTGGAAAAAACAAATGTTTTACCTGGAAAACAACTCAAATACCAAGAATGCTAACAATCCCTTTAATTTTTCAAAGTTTTTGTTTTTAAAAGGGGGGGTCTCATTTTTTATCGGGTGCTGTTTTAATAATGCTGCTTTCTCTGCACTTCCCGGTCAAGCTTGCTGTAATTAGCATATGACTCATGTATTTAAAAACTCTTGCTAAATTTAAAAAAATCTATTTTGTCAGGACCAGGGAAGCTTTGAGTTTTAATTTAAAAAGCAGTGTTTTCTTTCATTTTCGAAAATCAAATAACAAAAAAATCTTTTCCACTATCCAGGTTCTGTGGCGCAAAGACCTGTTGATGGGGCGTCACTCCCCGCTATCAGATTTGAAAAAAACAGGCAAGGGGGGGGGGGGGGTGGGGGAAAACAGGGCAGTAACTTGGTAACCAGAGAGAGCACAGGGGAAAAAATCATTGTTTGCTCCCTTAAAAAAAAATAATTTAAACAAAACAATTTTTTGGAAAACTTTTTTATTTTTTGTTTTTCCCAAAATGTTGAAAGTAATCTTTGTATTTAGACAACTCTTTTAAGAAATTTTTACATTTTAAAAAGAGCAAAAAAGGTTGGGTTTTTGGGGGGAAAAAAAACTCAGGCTTTGTCTATGTTAAAAGGGGCGGACATTTTGGGATTTTTTTGGCGCAAAAAAGCCAAAAAAACGCCCTAAAATTGGCCCCTTTTTTTAAACAGCTTTTGACAGACAGTGGAAAAAAAACTCAGTTTTTTTTAGAATTTTTTTGGATTTGGTTTTCAGGGGATTTTTTTGTCCAAGCTGTGTAGAACTAGGGCTTAAGTGTGAATTTCCCCAAACCCCCTTTTTTTTTTTCCGCAAATTTAACTGCTGTTTTTAAATGTAAAATAGGAAAATTAAAAAAACAAGCATGCCCTTTGACAGTGTAAATTAAACAGAAGAAAGTAGTAAAAACTTAATAAAATATTTTTTGAAACCCCTTAACTCTGCTTCTTCTTAAAAGTTTTTAAAAGGGTTTTCCCCATCTTTTGTTTTAAAAGAGTTGTCTTAGAGCTACCCTTTAACTTCCCACTTCCTGTTCAGGCTTTTAGGAGGGTTTTAAGGGAGTGAAATGCTAGCTATTTAAAATTTTTTAGCCTTTTAAAGGTCATTTGGGGATGGAAGGGGTTTTTAAAAGCAAGGAAAACAGCTTAAAAAAGGGTTTTTAATTTTTTACAGTAATAAAAAATTTTCAAGCTCCCGTGCTGCTGGAAGAAACCCGAATTTTAATAACATTTTGGGATCCTGGGCCCAAAGGTTAAAAGGGAGAGGGGAGGGTTTGCAAAACCCCAAAAAGCTCAAGTGCACTAGCAGGAGATTTAAAAACTGTCTTTTCCAAAAAGAAGCAAAATCAAACAAAAATGTATTCGGGTTTTAAAAAAATAATTTTTTTACCTTTTCCTACTTTGGTAAAACTAATCATGGTGCTGAGACTAGCCCTTTTTACCCCTTTTGGTATCTAAAAAAGGCTATTTTCATGTTTTGTTGAAACCAGGGAAATTTTTCATACAAAAAACAAAAGACAAATATACATGTTTTTCCCCCCTAATTTTACATGAAATCAGATTAAAACCTTTACCGTTCTAGGTCAAATTAAAAATTGCCAAATGCCAAATTTAGGAGAGGTTTAAATTTTTTTAAAGGATTTTTTACTAATTTCTGCATATTTCCTTTAATTTGAGACAGCCCGATGAAGGGGGGTCATGTCTTTGGGAAACTTTGATAGGTTTTTTTGGCAACATCTGAGTTAATTGGGGCCCCCGTCTGTTGGTTTTTTTTTTATGCCCCACAGAAAAAAACACTGCTTTTGTGGGTAAAAAACAAAGGGGAATTTTATAGAAATTTGCCAAGAAATCAGGAAAAGAATTTGGACTTGCACAAGGGCTTTGGGTCAACCTTGGGTTTTGGGGCAAAAACCGATACTTGAAAATGCCTCGTTCAAACCCTACAAAAAAATTATACACAAAATACAAACAAGATGGAATTTTTAAACCCAAAAAACAAAAGCAAAAAGACCTTTTTAAAAAGCTGGCCAAAAAAAAGCTGGTAACCTTTTTGTCCCAAAATGCAACAGTGAAACAAAATACTGAAAACAACATGGGGTGAAAAGGGGCCCTTTAAACAAGGAAAAAAGTTTTTAATCCAAAAAAATTATAAAAAACCGATTTTTTGTTTTTCCAAAAATTTACTCAAGAACAAAAAACTTACATTTCTGGAGACATTTTCTGTGGTCTTGGGCCAAAAATAAAATTTTAATTGTTTGGCCCCAAAAGACCCTTGTTACATTTGGAAAGTTTAAAAAGGGAAAAAGCTTTAAAAGCCTTAGAAAAAAATATCCAAAAATGTGAAACACGGGGGGGGCAAACATCAAGTTGTTTGGGGGTTTTTTTGTGATGGAGGGACTGGTTTAACTTCAAAAAAATAGATGGGGGGATTTTATGAGGAAGTTTAAAGGGTTGGACGTAAATGGGGGCTTCCAAAAGGACAATGACCCGAAAATACTGCCCAAAATGGTTTTTTTTAAAAATGGCTTAAAGGGTAATCAAATCTATGTTTTTGAGTGGCCTTTCAAAAAAAAAGGGCCCCGATCTCATTTTCCCATTGAAAATTTTAAAGGGCCCAAAACTGGAAAAAAAAAGGTGCGAGCAAAGGGGACCTAAAAACAGGGGTCTGTTACACCATTTCTGTTGGGGGGAATTTGGCCAACATTCCCCAACAAAATTTTGTGAGAAATTTTTGGAAGGATTTTCCAAATTGGTTTGGGCACAAGTCTATATTTTTAAAGGGCAATTTTACCAAATACAATTTAAATTGGGATTTTAACTTATGACTTTGCAGAAATTTAAAAAAAATGCAATTTAAAAATTTTGGGAAATATAAAAAATTTTGGTTAAAATAATTGCCCTAAAACGGGTAAGGTTTTTCCTTTTTTAAATTTTATTTTAAATTTGTTTAAAAAACATGCAAATGGGTCTTTTTAAAAATAGTGTTTTGTTAAATTTCTGGGTTTTAATAGTTTATGACAAATACATATTGATTTACAAAATTATAAGAGAAAAACTTTACAGTTTTTAACCCCACCTTATTTTTCAGGCCAGAAAAACTGTTTAAACTTTTTAAGTGCCCTTTTTAATTTGGGTTTTGGCGGACCTAAAAAACAGATTTAAAAACAAAAACCATTGGGGTTACTGTCAAGTTAAATTTTGCCATCTCCATATATTTATTGAAATTATCATACTGGATAGATTATGAAGACTGATGGTTATGTTTGAAAATGCAATTGCTGTGTAACCTATAATCTGATACCACTTTGTTTAGAATTTTTGCCCCCTTAAACTCACTGCAATAGGGGTGCCTATTTTCTACCCCTTTCTTTTATTTACTTATCCCAAACGGGAAAATTTTTCAAAACATAAGTGACTTAACGTTTCAAAGGGTAATTTTATATTTGTTTATGAATGTTGCATTTCTCCCCTGGGGGGAGAATCCCCCTTTATTCGGTGCAAAACCAGTGGGCCCTTTTAAAAGCATAAGGCCCCCCAACACAGAAAAAAAATCATCTGGGGCCCCAAACCCAAAAAAAAATCACTAAGGGAGGAATATAAATGTAAAATTTTTAATAAAATAACAAAAATTTATTGTAACCCTTTAATTTTAAATTTAATTGCTGTGTTCCTATAATCCCATAAAACCCCTTTGTTTAAAAAATTTTTCCTTTAAACCAGCTGCAATACTGCCTAAACTTTTCCCCTTTTCTGGGTTTTCTTTTTTCCAAGCGGGATATTATCTATACACATTTAAATACTTAACGTTCAATGAAATTTTTTTTATTTGGGTTTTTGAAAGTTGCATTTCTCAAAAGAGAGGGAATTCCCTTTAAATCGGTGCAAAACCGGGCCATTTAAAAACATTTAGGCCCCTAAACGAAAAAATTTATCCCGGGCCCCAAATAAAAAAACACTTGCAGGAATATAAATGTAAATCATTAATAAAAGAAACATATATTTATTGGTACCTTCAACAAATTAAATCACAGTCATATAAAAACATTGTACAGCAAGGATTAATCATTACAAATGTCAACAATATAACATGAGCCTTGAATTTTAAAAACAAAATGATTGCAAGCCAAATCAATGTGTACCTTGCAAAAACATAAAATTTAACTCTAACTTTAATAAAAATGTTTAAAAAAAAACCCCCTTTAAAAAAACATTCACCCAAAGGGTTTTGGGCTATTGGGCCCTACATCCAAAATATAAAATAAAAAAGAGTAAAATGACTATGGATAACACTAAAGATCAAATAGAAGGGACACTAGAAAATAGAAGGTACACTAGAAAATTTCACTCATGGTGTAACAAGTATAGTATATTTTTACAAAACAAAGTACGAAAAAACAAACAGGGGGCTTAATAATTAGAAACCAAAAATTTTAAAATTGTCCCCTTTATTACAAGGTTTTGAGATATTAATAAGCCATAAAAGGTTCCGACAAATTTTCACTTCCAAATCAGGTTCCTTACAAAACCAAACCAATACATATAATGGCCACCAATATAAAGAAATATACAGTATATACCCATAGATGGGAAGTACAAAAGGACGGGGGCGGACGTATTTTTTGGGCCCCCCAGACGCCAATTTTTTTGCCCAAAATAGTATTTAAAAAGGCCTGAATCTATAACCTATTTACTGTGGAGCTTCTCCTACAGGGTTAACCGGAATTTTATGCCCCATTACGTGTGCAGCAGTAAAGGGGCCCCACACCCTCTTCAGGGGCCCCGTGGGGGGAAAAAGTGGAAGTACAGAATTCAGAATGCAGGAAAAATTTAAAAGGGAGAGTTGTTTGTCTTATTTTGGGCCCATGTGGACTTTAAAGCAGTAAATATACATTATAAGTTGCGGTTTGCTTTTGTGTGTGTACACACATACATAATGCTGCAAGTTCAAGCACTATGTATACATTTACTACGTATACATTATTACATTATTATGTATACATTACTCCCTACCCAATTCTGTTATATAGAATTTAAAAGGGTTTTTTCCAAAAATATAGCCACACATTTTGGGTTTCATATATTCAGACCCTATGGGAATTAAATTGGGGGACCGCCGGGAAGTGCCACCCCCCATTTTTATGCACGTTTACACTGAACCGACCATGGCCCAGACTTTTCTTTTGGAAACACCCCCTTTTTTTAAAACTGGTACACAGCCTAAAAAAAAAACAAAATAAAAAAACCCAAAACTTTAGCCTTACCCCCCAAAGTTCCCAAAAAGTTGTCTCCTACAAAAAAAGTCTGTAACAAAAAGTGACAAATTTTAAAAATTTTCTAAACAAAAAAAGGAAAAAATTTTTTTTACCCCTTTTCCCTTATAAAAATACATAACATATTGTTAATGAAAAGTAAAGCCTTTTGTATCATGGAAAAAAAAGTCAAAGGGAAAAGAAAAACCAATCGAAAGTCTAAACAAACTTTAAAAAACCCAAACTCGGTGCGGAAAGGAAAGGGGGACCGGGGTCATCATCAAAATTGTTTTTTAACTTAATTTAAATTAATTCATACACATGGTATTTTCATGTATTTTGTTTATTTTTTTCTTTTTTATTTTTTTTAATGGGTTTCTTAATTATGTAACATCACTTTTTTTTCAATTCATTTTTGTTTTTTCCTTAAAGAAATTACCTGTGAATTTTTTTTTTTTAAACTGCAGTTTAGAGCAGCTGAAATAAAA